>ML106401.1:157045-173949 GCA_003697995.1 Taxidea taxus jeffersonii
TTTCTATTGGTTCTTGTCCCATCCTTTATTTGCATGTGTAGGAACCACTTTGGAATGTCTTCAGCTTAATGTAAACAGCAAAAGGGCTGCCGCCTTGAATGGCGTCAGGCCCTTCATTCCCCCCTTGACTTATGGACATGAAACACAATCCTGTGGTTCAGGCCCGAAGCTTAACTCCAACATTTCTTTGTCTGGAAGAGGTATATATCTGGTTTGCTGTACCATTAATTGTATGGTATTCAGTCTGTCCCTCAGAAACTTTACCAATTTGTTCAGAATGCAAGGGCCAAATGTTAACAACAGAATAATAATTACCAAGGGTCCCAATAAAGTAGATATTAACGTGGTGAGCCACGGTGAGCTATTAAACCAGGATTCAGACCAGCCTTGTTGTGCTTCCCGTTCCTTTTTCCGTTTTAGCAGGCCTTCTCTGACTTTGGCCATGGAATCTCTAACTACTCCTGTGTGGTCTGCATAAAAGCAGCATTCTTCCCCTAAGGCAGCACATAGACCCCCTTGTTGGAGGAATAAGAGATCAAGGCCTCTTCTATTTTGGAGTACCACTTCGGACAGGGAGGTGAGGGATTTTTCTAAATGACTGATGGAGTTTTCTATTCTTTCGAGGTCCTCATCTATGGCCGCCCTTAGGGAGGTTATCTCTGTCTGTTGGGTAGTTAGAGCAGCTATGCCTGTTCCAGCCCCTGCAGCGCCTAAACCAAATAGGGTTGTGACTGTTAGAGCAGTTATAAGTTCTCTTTTGGCCATTTGGTGGTTATCTGAGCCCCAGTGGGAATACATTCTTATGCACAAACTGCAAATACTCAAATTTACACAAGAATTCAGTATCATCCAAGTCCGTAAGCAATTCAGTCTGAAGGCTAGGGATAATGGGTGCGGGGTGCCCACACATTATTTCAAAAGGAGTAAAGCCAAGCTGATAGGGAGAATTTCTTACTCTAAACAAAGCAAAAGGAAGGAGTGACACCCAGTCTGCGCCAGTCTCTAAGGCCAATTTAGTTAAGGTCTCTTTTAGAGTCCCGATTCATTCTTTCTACCTGTCCTGAACTCTGGGGTCTATAAGCACAATGCAATTTCCAATTTGTCCCCAGCGCAGCGGCTATGCCCTGACTTACTTTTGAGATGAAGGCCGGTCCGTTGTCCGACCCAATGGTGGATGGGAAGCCATACCTGGGCAGGATCTCTTCTAGGATCTGCTTGGCCCCGACATTCGCAGTCTCATGCTTGGTGGGATAAGCTTCAACCCATCCTGAAAAGGTGTCTACAAAAACTAGCAAATACTTATATCCAAATTTCCCATGTTTAATCTCGGTGAAATCTACTTCCCAATACGCACCTGGCCTATCCCCACGAAGGCGAGCTCCTTGTGTAACCGGTTGATTGGGGGCGTTAGTGAGCTGGCAGGCCTTACAATTTTTAACAATGTCCTCAATAAGCTGATTTCCTTGTCTAATTTTCACTTTGGAGTGCCGAAGCAAGTCCTGCATTCTTCGAGTTCCCATGTGAGAAGCTCGGTGGATCCTCTCAAGAATCCTGTTGCCCAGCTCTTGCGGCAAGATAAGCTTCCCCTCACAAGTTTTCCACCAACCTTTGTTTCCTTCTCTGTCTGGAGGCTTGTGGGCCATGGGAATTTTCTTTATCCATTCTAAGTCTTCTTGAGAATACTGAGGTATAGGGGGCAACTCTCATGGCCCTGGGTCCACTAGAGTCAACACCCTGGTGCTGGGCTGGAGGGCCGCTTCCTTGGCGGCCCGGTGGGCCAAATTGTTTCCCCTAGTTACTGGATCAGCTCCCTTTTGATGACCCGAACAATGCATAATGGCAATTTCTGCAGGCTCCCATAGGGCCTGGACGAGACTTAAAATCTCCTGTTTGTTCTTAATGGCCTTCCCTTCAGCTGTCAGTAGCCCCCTCTCTTGGTAGATGGCTCCATGGACATGTGCGGTGGCAAAAGCGTACCGGCTGTCCGTATATATATTTAGTCTTTTTCCTTTTCCCACCAGTAGGGCCTTTGTTAGTGCCACTAATTCTGCCCTTTGTGCAGATGTCCCCTGGGGGAGGGCTTCCGCCCACACTATCTCTGTGTCCGTAGTGACCGCTGCGCCCGCGTACCTTTTTCCATTTCAAATGAAGCCGCTGCCATCCGTAAACCAAGTATGCTCCACATGTGATAGTGGCAAATCCGATAAGTCTGGCCTGAGGCTATGCGTTTGGGCCAGGATCTGCTCGCAGTCATGCAAGGGAACTTCTAGATCTGGGTCCGGCAGCAGAGTAGCTGGATTTAATGCTGTAGGTACACAAAAACTAATCCGCTCGGGGTTGAGTAACAAAGTCTGGTAATGGACCATGCAGGCATTGCTCATCCACCGGTCGGGTGGTTGTTTTAGCACTCCCTCTAGAGCGTGTGGAGTGGCCACGGTCAGGTTCTGTCCCAAAGTTAATTTATCAGCATCTTTCACTAAGAGAGCTACTGCAGCTATAATTCTCAGACATGGGGGCCACCCAGCGGCGACAGGGTCTAATTTCTTTGACAAGTAGGCCACCGGCCGTTTCCAAGGTCCAATTGGCTGGGTGAGTACCCCCTTTGCAACTCCTTTATTTTCTGCCACAAATAGTGTGAATGGCTTGTTCGCATCAGGTAGGCCCAAGGCAGGAGCCTCCAGGAGGCTTCTCTTAATGGCCTCAAAGGCTTTCTGCATCTGCTCAGTCCAGTGAAATTCGGGAAGATTTTTGGTGGCTTCATATAGAGGCTTGGGCATCTCAGCGAACCCAGGTATCAACAGCCGGCAAAAGCCTGCTGTTCCCAGGAACTCTCTGACTTGCCTGGCTGACTTAGGCACAGGGATTCTTAGCACGGTTTCTTTACGTGCATCCGACAGCCAACGCTTGCCCTCTTTTAATATGAAGCCCAGATAAGTGACTTCAGGTTTACAGATTTGTGCCTCTTTAGCGGAGGCCCCATAGCCCAGGTTGCCAAGAGTCTTTAAGAGTTTAGTCGTTCCCTGCTTGTACGGAGGTCAGGATTTCCCTGAGGTCTTTCTTGTGTTGGGCCTGTTGTTGCTCCAGAATTTTAGCTGAACTTTTTCCTTAGCTCTGTCTCTCCTTTCATGCATGATTTCACGTTCCCTGTCCTTCCTTTCCTGTCTTAGTTCTTCTGTCTCTCTTTTATTGTAAACCTTCTCTGCCACTGCTACTAGATCCCTAACAGACTTTTCACCGAGCCTGTCTAGAGCCTGCAACTTTCGCTTTATGTCCAGCGCAGCCTGATTTATGTAGGCAAACATAATCATCTGAGCGGACTCCTGGGTCTCTAGATTATACAGGGTGTATTGACTAAAATCTTCCATGAGCCACTCAAGATATGCTGCCGGACTTTTACTTTCTCCCTGTCTAACATCATAAATTTTGGCCATATTAGTAAGTAGGTCGGCAAGCCGCCGCCTTGAGACCTGCCAACAGAGCCTGGCGGTAGACAAGGAGTCGTTCCCTACCTTCAGCCATATTGTAGTCCCATCCTGGTTGGGTCTCAGGAAAATAGGCAGCAATCTGGGTAGGATCCGTGATGGGCGCTCCGGTGGGACCGGGGACGAGTCTCCGGGCCGCTTCCCGGATATGCTTCCCAGATATGATCCCTCTCCTCTGTGGTGAAAAGGACCTGTAAAAGCTGGTTACAATCATCCCAAGTGGGCTGGTGAGTGAAAAGAATAGTTTCAAACAGGCAAATTAAATCCTGGGGTTTCTCAGAAAAGGGGGCATTTTGAGCACACCAATTGTAAAGATCACTAGTAGCAAATGGCCAGTACTGGAACTGTTGTCGACCATCTGCATCCTCAGGACCTATAGGGCGAAGGGGAAGAGCAATAGAATTATGAGGGGGTGTAACTCCTTGGCGCCAGCGAGTTGACTGGGCAGGACCCTCCGGAGCGGAGGGTGCGTCTGAAACATGTTTGTTCTCTTCAGATTTTTCTTCTTGTGCCTCGGTTAAGGCTAACTGGGGTAGAGAGTATGGAGGAGGAAATGTTCCTTCCTCTGTACTTTCTTCCTGGAGAATAGGTGGGTACAGCTTCTTCTCTTCCTTCTTGGTTATTTTCTCATCTTCTTTTTCTTCCCCCTGTGTTTTTTTCAACGAGTATTGGGGCGGGGGAAGAAGAAGGAGTAGAAGAGAGACTGGGTGGTAAGAAAGGCTTAATCCAAGTCGGGGCGTCCTTATCTACGAGTTCTCTCCAAGTGATATATAGGGAACTTGATCTGGATGACCTAAACGAGGGGTATAGATTAGGCACTGTAATATTCTGATGTTACTTATATCAAAGCTCCCCTCGGGTGGCCAATTAGCTCCCTCAAAGGTGGGCCATTCTGACCTGTACAAGGTAATCCATCTGTCCTTCTTAACGGCCATACTCTGGTTCCGAGCTATCTCCCTAACTTCCTTCCAGTGAGCTAGGGTCAAGTCTAGATGGCTGGATGGGATATTGCCCATAGTTGTCAGTCTCGTCAGTCGGTCAGCCAACAGAATGGTCCACAAAATAGTAACAGGCAGAACAATTCCACAAAAACAGAAGACACAACGCACACAGGCCTGTTTATTACAAGACTTACGGGTACGAGGCGGAGATCTCCCAAGCCAATCTGCGGACTCCTGTGACAAAACAGAAGGAGCAGACTCAAGGTGTTCAAGGTGGGTGGGTTGAACCTCGGTTAGGAGGTCTTCCTGGTCGGTTCTGACCAAAAACCGGACCGACCTATGCCCTACAAGTATCGAGCTGGGGTTCCAAAGGTCCCCCTTCAAGTGAGGATCTGGGACGTCTCCCAGTTCCTCCAGGATTGTCATGCAAGCGTGTCCGCTTCGACAATCCCTTCAAGTACGAATTGGTACTTGAAGTGACCGTCCTCAAGTGGGAAAATGAAAGCAAAACAGACGAACAGACAAATGACAAGACAATTCAACAGCGCTGTTTTCTTACCTTCGGGGTCTGGGGTCTCGGGGGTCTGTGGGGGTATCCCGGACGAGCCTCCAAATGTTATGCCCAGATCATGAGACCACCACCAAAAAGACCACCGAGAGCCAGACGTTCCGAAATGCAAAAGCAAGGCTTTATTCAGGCCGGCGGGCTGCAGCTCGGGCTCGTCCCACACACCGACGCAGCGGAGTTCAGGAGGAGCCCCCCGCTAGAATTTTACAGAGATTATATAGGCAATTTTACATGCAAAAAGTACATAGTCACATAGTTACATGTGTGGGTGACCTTGAAAACCTTGAAAATGATTGGTGTCTGAGGTGACTTGAGCTGTGTTGTCCGAGGAGGGTTGGTCAGTTAGGAAAAACTGCTGACAGGGAGTTTTCCTTACTGGTTGTTTTTCTATCCTTTGTTAGCATATAGGGCAATAACCCTGATTGGCTCGCACTTGGTCCCTCGTTTACATATGGAGAATCACCCTCTATTGGTTCATGTCTGATTTCCTATTTGCATATGTAGGAACCATTTCTATTGGTTCTTGTCCCAACCTTTATTTGCATGTGTAGGAACCATTTCTATTGGTTCTTGTCCCATCCTTTATTTGCATGTGTAGGAACCGCTTTGGAATGTCTTCAGCTTAATGTAAACATCAAAAGGGCTACCGCCTTGAATGGCGTCAGGCCCTTCAAGCACGATGGAGATACTGATACGTTTTGCATGCTGACTTGACCGGTCTTCCTAACCAGCTGGATTGCAAATGCATAATGAGGGAGCAGGAGAGGTCACAGCTATCTTTGAAGTTTTGGGTTTGAATGATCAGTAAATGGTGATACCACTCACCACGACAGGGAACACAGAGGGAAGATTCGTAAGTTGTTTTTGGAAATGCTAAGTCTGATGTTTCTAAAGGAACTTTCATCAAGGTTTTTGAGAAAGCAATTGGGAATGGAGGTGAGGAGCTCATGAGAGAGGTCAGCAATGTGTTGGTGGTAATTCTGACATACATATATGAATTTGAGTTAGCACTGAGGGGTTTTTCCCTTCTGACGTGCAAGAGGAAGCCAAAGTAGGTTCTGAGCATGCAAACCCTTTAGATTCTCCATGCTCCTACCTGAACATGCTGCTGTAACCTGGTATAATTTTCTAATTGTTCACTTAATTGTCTGCAAACTCTTCAAGGGCACAGACTATATATACAATGAATTTGCTCAGTGAATTAATGGCTGCATGGAAGGATGGCCTGGGAAACGTGAAGAGATTATAGAGTCTGTTTTTCCAACAATTGTAACTCATTAAGTAGCAAACAAAAGAAGCATGGCCTACAGACACCCTGGCGGCAGTGGGAAGAGTGAACTCTTCACAGCCTCGCTGCTATCACCACTCCATCCTTGACCCTTAGCTTCCCCCCTTCTTAATTCCGCCCAAACCAATCTATTAGCAAGCCATTATCTGAGTTCAGGCCCGCATCTTCTCACACCTCCTTTACTACAGCAACACCCCAGTGGCACCTCTCCAGGCTTGTACCCTCTAAGGCACTGCCCACACTTCAGTCGGTTCAGTATTTATACACTGTCAGTCTGATCATGGCAATCCCTGTTAAAAACACGTCAATGGCTCATACTATAATCATGGTAGAAGCCAAATTCCTTATGCTTATAATAGGGCCAGCTGTCCCAAACCCTCCTGGTGACTTCTCCAGCCTTACCTCCCTTCTTACCCTGCCTCCTTCTTCCATACTCATGTGTCTGGTCACACTGAACTCCATCAGTCTTCCATGAGCCTTCTCTTTATTTATAGCCTCAGGACTTTTGCACATGCTATTCCCACAGCCTAGAGCCCTGTACCTTTCTTCTTGCCCCCAGGCTAACTCCTGTTAGCCTACGGATCTCTGCTTAGTCTGTCCCCCTCAGCCCACAGGAAGCTTGTGCTAAGAAGGCAAGTCTTAGTTTCATGTTCCTGATAGGTCTCTCCATAGCATTCTACTGTTACTCTCCCACAGTACTTAGCACACTGCACTGCCACAGCCTGTGAACCTCTCCTTCTCAGTAGATTGCAAACTCTCATTCTCTGCTGTTCCCCAGCTTCTAACACAATGCCTGGCACATAATAAGCCTTCCACAAAAATCTGATGGGTGAAGAAATGTCCTGCAGAGATGGAGGATACACAAACATGTAGCCTGGCCAAACGGGCTTCCTGCTTTCTCTGTATCCTGTCTGGACCGAGCCTGCAAATGAGGTCAATGTTTAATCAATTGGTCCACTAAGTGCCATTAAACTATAGCTTCTCAGGCAGAGACAGAA
This sequence comes from Taxidea taxus jeffersonii, assembly GCA_003697995.1. Classification (NCBI taxonomy): domain Eukaryota; kingdom Metazoa; phylum Chordata; class Mammalia; order Carnivora; family Mustelidae; genus Taxidea; species Taxidea taxus. The sequence goes on from ML106401.1 coordinate 164,323, forward strand.
ATGAAAGAAAACTGAAGTTGAAATTCTCCTCAGAAAAAGAGCAAGCACTAATATTTCAAAGACAAGATGCTTAGGTGAAACATACCAGGCTCGTGGTTGTAGTGGCAGGTGGGAGGTTATTAGCATCCCTGATAAGCAAGGAGATGGAGCCCAAGGCACTTCCTCTATTCTCTCCTCCCTGTCTCTGTTTCTCTCTTCCCTTCCCCCTTTCCCAAGCAACAATCTGAAGAGAAGGAAAGCACAATTACACAGTGCCTGTTTAAAATTTAAGAAGACAAAAATGAGTTGAGGGTTTATTTTTTCCTTTTTGCAGGAAACAAATTAGCCCACAGTAGACTTGTGCCTGCAAGCAGCCCATTTAATTTGGTTATTTCCTACGCCTTGAGCCTAGCTTTTTCCCACTAATTCTGCCAGCCTCTTTCCATATTGGGGCTTATCTCTTTGCAGTATCCAGAATCATATGATAAGTGAGAGTCCTGTCTGTATTTTATCTATTTAATCATCCCACCACCTGATTCCCGAAAGAATCTAAGGTGATGAGTCATTTTTCTGAACATAGTCTCTCCCCTAAATTGATGCCCACTGGTTTCAAGCAGTGCTTCCTAAAATTTCAAACCCTCACCATTAAATGTATTGTTAAGAATCAGTTCATAATGTTCATGATCCCAACATGTTTGGGATACTGAGGACATAAGCTCAAAAAATGACCCGGCGGGGAGTGCCCACTCCCAGCTGTCCAGACACAGACGATCCCTGAGCACTGTCTCTACCTCACACTGGCAGAGGAATTCTGACTTCACCCTGAGCTCCAGGCCCATGTGCCCTACTCCCTGCCAGAAACTGTCATCTGATGGCTCTACAGGCATTTGACATCTGAGATGCCCCAAATTCCCCTCTCGATCTTGCTCCCAACGTAGTCCAGTGGCTGAGAGCACAGAATCCACTGCCAGACTTCCTGAGTTCAAATCCTGGCTCTACCACTTAGCCACTGCACCTGGCCTGGCTTCAGTGACTGAAGCCCTCTGTGCCTGTTTCTTCATCTGTACACTGCGGGTGATAACAGTGCGACACCACAGACTGTCACTAGAGACCAAGTGTTTAGAATGGAGAGTAGCACAGTGTGTTCGGTATCCCCAGGGGCAGGTGTTGTCACTGTTCATTCCCTCCTCCTCCATCCCCTATTTGGTGAATAGCACCGGCACCTGCCAAGTCTCCAGAAGGTAAACATTAACCTGTTTCTTCCTAGCCCCTCACTTCACCCATAATTCGTTTCCCAAGCCTTGCTCACTTTACATTCCTAAAAATCTCCTGAGTCTACCTCTCTATCACCACCTACAGGAACAATGTTTTGATTTGAGCTTCCTTCCTTTCTTAGCGGGATGAATGCGGTTGACCTCTAAAATGTCTCAGCTCCTCCAGTCTTGCCCCCTCCATACAAACCACTATGTCATTTCCCTGCAGAGAGACATCTTCCTCAACTTCCTACTTCAAAGCCTGTAAGATCGGTCTCCAACTCCCCAGACCCATTCCCCTCCCTATCTCTGGCCACAAGGAAGGTAGACGTCAAACCCAGTATGTGATCGCTCTTGCCTCCGGTCTTTGCACGAGTCACTCTCTCCCTCGCTCTTGCCTCTGGTCTTTGCACAAGTCACTCTCTCCCGCCTCTTGATTCATTTTCTGCTTTCTTCACCTTAGTTCACTGTGCTTCTCCCGAGGCCCTGCTATTCTCTGAACTCAGCAGTGTTTTGTGTATGCCTCCTCATGGCCCTCACCATGCTGTATTGCCTTTGTCTGTTCACTTGGATATCTCCTTCACCCCATTATTCCCTTGGCAAAGAGTCAATTTGGTATGGTCAAGAACAACGTTGAAGTCATTCTGCCAGGTCTGAATCCTGGCTCCTAGCACTTCCTAGCTTGGTGACTTTAGGCAAGTTATCTCATCTCTGTACCTCCATGTTCTTACCTATAAGGACAATGAAAAGTCTGACCTCATAGGACCATTGCAAGCATTAAATGAATTACTTGGAGCCATTCCTGGTACATAGTAAGATGTAAATAAAAGGAGGCTATTATTATGAACCCTGTCTTATTATGAACTGGGACCTCAAACAGTACCTAGCAAAAAGTCAGCAACATAAATAGGTTTTAAGATAAAAAGATACAACACCCCGTCTTGAAACTGGTTTCACTGATCATCACAGTGGAGCAAATATTTACAAGCACTGAGACCTCACAGCTCCCATTGCCTACCCCCCACCCCAGTGCAGCCTCCACAGGGAGGCCCTCAGGGACCCTGGACCCTGGGTGGCTTGGTACAAAAGGAAGAATGTGCACTTTGGAGCCAGAAGTCCTAATTCTGCCACAATAAAACCTGTTATTCTCTAGACAAATTACTTAATTTTGGTTTCCTCATCTGTGAAATGAAAAATCATGCCTACTTTGCAATGAAATGTATAAAGCAATTGGCTTTGTGCTGACATGTAGTATAAATAGTGTGTACTGAATTTAAAAAAAATTTTTTTTCTCAGCATTATTGAAAAATCATTCTAACTAATCAAAACTCACAGAACTCTTACAGAAGAAAGTTGTTAAAAGTGAATACTGGTGTAATGTTAACAGGGAAAGAAATGATCATTCAAGAGAACTCCAGGTATGTTTTTGGAGACGAGGAATTTATGTGAAATAAATCCTTTCTGATAATTCTCTGATATCCTGAAAGTGAGATCCTGGCAAGTACAATCTTGTACAAGAAGTGTCATGTGGAAGAGCGCTGGTCATTGAAAGCCTGTCCTGATGTCTTTGATCCATACAATAACTGAGCACATAGAAGACCATGACTCCTACACATACCTTTATTCCCTGACCCAGACTGGCAAAAGAGCTGGTGCCCTGCTAGACCCCTAATGCCTAATAAATATCTACTCAGTTACTGAATGGCTAAATGATCTCTTCTTAGCTCAGTGATGAGAGCTGTTTTGTCTCAGCCAAAGGCCACAGCTCTGCTCACCCACAGTTGCTAGGAACTGCTTGTTCTTCACTGCTTACCAAATCGGTCATTTACTAGGAGAGAATATTTTACATGTGTGAGCCACACAGCTCAAGTCAGGACTCCAAATTGTTCTTCTAGAGCATTAATTATCTGGCCGCAAGAGATAAAGTTTGCCTCTTTCTCTTTCAGTTAAAAAAAAAACAAAAAACAAAAAACAAAAACCCAAACTATGAACAAAAAGCAGTGACTCCAGAAATAACTTCATAATAAAGAAGATTCTATCTCTTTCTGCCCCAACACCCTCAATCAAGAAATAAAAATCTTTAGTAACAAAACAAAAACAACCATTACTGAGCATTTTCAGAGCACAATTTAGAGAACTCCTGGTGAGAATTCCAGAAAACAGGTGCCACTCTATTCTGAGCAAGCTCTGCTCTCCCTGAGTCTCCTCAATGAGTCTACTGAGCCTCAACATGGCCGAGGGGCAGAGAATGTCAATTTATCCTTCCCTCCCGATGGCTTCACTCACACAACCAATCATGAGTTCTGGGCATCCTGACTATATTCCTCCTGGGCTGTAATCTTATCTTACAGTTATTCTGTGGAGCACCTTTTTAAAAAATTATTTTGTCATGGTAGGCCAAACCTGGTATAAAATCAAATACTTAAGGCACGGTTGTTCTGACCTTTGGATGAGGCAGTTCAGTAGAGAACACAAAGTCCTGCCTGATGAGTCAGGAGTCCTGGGTTCTAGTCTACCAGCTAGTTGTGTGACTTTAAGAAGACCATTTAGCTCTCTGGGCCTTGGTGGTTTTATCTGTAAAATGAGGTGAATTGATCCAGAAGACCTCCAAGTTTCCTTTCAGGATGGAAATGTATTTAATGCACATTTAGCACGTTTGCTTTTGAGTAGCTGACATAATACATCCTAACAGTTCCATTGTGGAAACTAAATTAAAGGACATTATTTTAGCTTGAAAATCTTCTTCTATATGACTTTTCTAAATTACTATATAGAGTGAACCAGAAGTCCCTGTTCATCTATATTTAAAATGGCCACAAATTTGTATGTACTTTAACAAATAAGACATGAATTTTAAATGACATCTACAAGCAACTGGGGTATATTTTCAACATTTATTGTGACATAATGAATAAGAACTGTGCTAATACCTGTGAGTGGAGAGTCACTGATAACATATTTGCATAATACATGCACAGTGACAATGAGCAGATTCAACAAATAGTAAAACATTTGTTATTTAGAATCTCCCAGAAATTAATATAAAGAAACCAACCAATCATGAATGTAAAAGCACTTTGTCTTTGCAAATATGGTTTTATTCACAGCTAAAATAAAGCAAAACTTTGTTTTGAAATGTTAATGATTTTAAGAAACAGAGTCCCCCATTGCCTCTTGGCTCTACTGCCTTCCAAACATGTACAACCTTCCCTCCAGTCTCAATGGACAAAAGAGTCATTCTCTCAGAAGTCAGTTTCTCTCCCCTGTACTGATATTAGTTTTGCTCTGTGATGGATATACGCCTAACTCCATAGTCACCACACTTTGTCTCTTTAGTATATCCTCAATCTCTCCCTCTTTCCCACTAACATATACAGTTATCCTGCACAATTAAAATAATTTGCCTTGCCATAATGCAATCTCTTAAAATCCTTCTATTTAGAGGAAGGAAAGCTTCCAAATCTATTCTGAGGCCAGCGTTACTCTACCCAAATTAGACAAAACACTACCAAAAAAAAAAGGAAACTATAGTCCTATATCCCTGATGAACACAGCTGCAAAAGTCCTCAACAAAATATCAGCAAACCGCATTCAATAATACATTAAAAGGATCATTCACCAAGATCAAGTGGGATTTATTCCAAGGACACAAGGATGGTTCAATATTTGTGAATCCATAAAAGTGGTATCTTAACAAAATGAAGGATAAAACATAAAATCATCTCAATAAATGCAGAGAAAGTATTTGACAAAATTCAACATCTGTTTATGTTGAATTTTAATTGAATTTAATTTATTGAGAGTTTCATAACTCTCAATAAAGTGGATTTAGAGGGAACATAGCTCAACATAATAAAACCCATATATGAAAAACTCACAGCTAGCATTATATTCAATGGTGAAAAACAGAGTTTTTCCTCAAAGATCAGGAACAGACAAACGTCCATTCTCACCACTTTTATTCCACACAGTACTGGATGTACTAGGCACAGCTAGGAGACATCCAAACATCTGCTGTCCTTATAAGAGGAAGTTTGGGTGCAAAACATTAAGAGGAAAGAGAACATGAAGACACAGGGAGAATATGGCCACGTACAAGTCAAGGGGAGGGCCTGGAACAGATCCTTCCCTCAATGCCATCAGAAGGAAGCAATCCTTCTGACACTTTGATTTCAAACTTGTAGGTTCCAGGAGTATAAGAAAATACATTTCTGTTGAAGCCATCCAGTCTGTGGTACAGACTTTGTTACGGTAAACCTCGCAAACTAACACCGAGAAGAAAGAGAAGGGAGCTGCTGCAAGCACCTGACAAGAACTATTGCTGTCCAAGTAAGGCCGTGTGACAGGAGCTGGGGCCTCAGGTAGAGAAATGCAGTCACTGACAAGCCACACCACAACAGAGGGAGCGCTGGGGGAAACATTCCCAACCACTCTTTCCTGCCCCCTGATCTGTCTTCCAGTGTCCTGATGACAACCTCGAAGGCATGGGAGCTTGGGTGACAAAGTCTGCAGTGGGAAGCTACCCAGGATATAGAGCAAAGTGCAAGTGATTTTTGAGGTGCAAATGCAGAATATTCAGTAAATATGTTGAATACTATTCCCAAATGTTACATACCTAGAGGAAACTACAGTTTCCCACAGCCATACCTGCTTTCCCCCTAGCTGTCCATTTCTGTACATGTAACTCCATTCTTCTAGATGCTCAGGCCAAAAATCTTGATGCTATCCCTGATTCCATCAACAAATTCTATTTGAACTACCTCAGAAATCTTCAGAATCTAACCACCTCTTATCATCCCCACATAGATGCTTATCTCAACACAACCTCTGGTTTACAAGCTTGTCTGAGGCTATCCCTTTACCAGCTCCCCCACCAGGTTCTACCTTTTCCAAAGCTGTGGTTGAGTGGTGCCCCATCCCCATCATGCATCATCACTAGAAGAAATGCCCCAGACCCACCACCTCTCCAAGTTAGGAAAGCCATCACAGGGTAAAGTTACTCCCTCTGCCTCACCTCCAGAATATAAAGCCCTCATCCTCTCCTCTCTGAAAGCTCCAGTCTGCTCACTCGTTGGGCTTCCATCCTCAAAGCACAGGGTCTACCCTGGTGTCTCCCATGCAAATTTTCCATGACACAAAAATACATGCAAAAAAAATGAGTTGGTTTTCTCTGCACCACTGCCAAATAAGACACAGCCTTATTGTTTTTTTCTGGGTATATAAGCAATTTAGAAAATGAGAAGCAAACAAATAAATAAGAACCCTCAAGTTGCATCACTGGGAGATATATACTATTAATATTTATGTGGCTATGATTTCATACAGCTTTTTAGGCAGAGACATACATGTATATATGTATACATATGGAATTTTATAAAAATGGGTTCATATTATACATGTCTTTTAAAAATTCTAAATATCTTTTCTCTGATCTTCAATCTTTCTGTTTCCTCACCTCATTCTTCCCTTTCTCAGGACCCCATACCTCACCTAACCCTTTGACAAGGAACCAAAGTAAACATTCTGTTACATAGTTTTCCATACTTCTTTCCATGCTTATAAATAATGTGTGAATATTTTTACATACCTATGTTGAACTTTGAGTAATTCATAGTAAAAACAAAACAAAAGAAAACCATAGTTTCTATAATATTTCCTCATTTACATCTCCTAAGAAAACCCTTATAAGGGGCACCTGGATGGCTCAGTTGGTTAAACATCTGCCTCTGGCTGAGTTCATGAACCCAGGGTCCCGGGACTAAGCCCTGCATCAGGCTCCCTCCTCAGTGGAAAGCCTGCTTCTCTCTCTCCCACTCCCCCAGCTTGTATTCCCTCTGTCACTGTGTCTCTCTGCCAAATAAATAAAATTTTAAAAATCTAAAAAAAGAAAAGAAAACCCTTATAAGTTACCTGGTATAGATAGGACTCATTTTTTTCAGTAGCTGCATAATGATATGGCCGCACCACAATTTATTCAACCACGCTGCTATTAATCAACTTTCAAGGTATTTCTGATTTAGTCAGTACAAATGATGTCCTAATGTTCTTTTTCAAACTGGCATATTTCTTTCTTTTTTAAAAAATTTTTCAATTTTTTTTATAAACATATAATATATTATTAGCCCCAGGAGTACAGGTCTGTGAATTATCAGGTTTACACACTTCACAGCATTCACCATAGCACATACCCTCCACAATGTCCATAACCCAACCACCCTCTCCCTACTCCCCTCCCTCCGGCCACCCTCACTTTGTTTTGTGACATTAAGAGTCTCTTATGGTTTGTCTCCCTCCCAATTCCATCTTGTTACATTTATTCTTTTCCTACCTCCCAAGCCCTCCATGTTGCTTCTCGACTTCCTTATCAGGGAGATCCTATGATAGTTGTCTTTCTCCGACTGACTTATTTGGCTAAGCATAATACCCTCTAGTTCCATCTATGTCGTCACAGATGGCAAGATTTCATTTCTTTTGATGGCTGCATAGTATTCCATTGTGTGTGTGTGTGTGTGTGTGTACCACATCTTCCTTATCCATTCATCTGTTATGGACATCTAGGTTCTTTCCATAGTTTGGCTATTGTGGACATTGCTGCTATAAACATTCAGGAGCACGTGCCCCTTCAGATCACTACATTTGTATCTTTAGGGTAAATACCCAGTAGTGCAATTGCTGGGTCGTAACGTAGATCTACTTTCAACTTTTTGAGGAACCTCCATGCCGTTTTCCAGAGCGGTTGCACCAGCTTGCATTCCCACCAACAGTGTAGGAGGGTTCCCCTTTCTCTGCATCCTCGCCAGCATCTGTCATTTCCTGACTTGTTAATTTTAGACATTCTGACTGGTGTGAGGTGGTATCTCATTGTGGTTTTGATTTGTATTTCCCTGATGCCCAGTGATGTGGAACACTTTTTCTTGTGTCTGTTGGCCATCTGGAAGTCTTCTTTGCAGAAATGTCTGTTCATGTCCTCTGCCCATTCCTTGATTGGATTACTTGTTCTTTGGGCGTTGAGTTTGCTAAGCTCTTTATAGATTTTGGATACTAGCCCTTTATCTGATATGTTGTTTGCAAATATCTTCTCTCATTCTGTCAGCTGTCTTTTGGTTTTGTTGACTGTTTCCTTTGTTGTGCAAAAGCTTTTGATCTTGGGGCACCTGGGTGGCTCAGTTGGTTAAGCAACTGCCTTCAGCTCAGGTCATGATCCCGGAGTCCCAGGATCAAGTCCCACATTGGGCTCCCAGCTCCATGGGGAGTCTGCTTCTCCCTCTGACCTTCTCCCCTCTCATGCTCTCTCTCTCTGAAATAAATAAAATCTTTAAAAAAAAAAAAAAAGCTTTTGATCTTGATGAAATCCCAATAGTTCATTTTTTGCTTGCTTCCCTTGCCTTTGGCAATGATCATGGGAAGAAGTTGCTGCGGCTGAGGTTGAAGAGCTTGCTGCCTGTGTTCTCCTCAAGGATTTTGATGGATTCCTTTCTCACATTGAGGTTCTTCATCCATTTTGACTCTATTTTTGTGTGTGGTGCAAGGAAATGATCCAATTTCATTTTTCTGCATGTGGCTGTCCAATTTTCCCAACACCATTTGTTGAAGAGGCTGTCTTTTTCCATTGGACATTCTTTCCTGCTTTGTCAAAGATTAGTTGACCATAGAGTTGAGGGTCTATTTCTGGGCTCTCTATTCTGTTCCACTGATCTATGTGTCTGTTTTTGTGCCAGCACGATACTATCTTGATGATGACAGCTTTGTAATAGAGCTTGAAGTCCGGAATTGTGATGCCACCAACTTTGGCTTTCTTTTTCAATATTCCTTTGGCTATTCGAGCTCTTTTCTAGTTCCATATAAATTTTAGGATTATTTGTTCCATTTCTTTAAAAAAATGGATGGGATTTGGAATAGAGATTGCATTAAATGTGTAGATTGCTTTAGATAGCATAGACATTTTCACAATATTTGTTCTTCCAATCCAGGGGCATGGAACATTTTTCCATTTTGTTGTGTCTTCCTCAATTTTTTTCATGTGTACTTTATCGTTTTCTGAGTATAGATTCTTTGCCTCTTTGGTTAGGTTTATTCCTAGATATCTTAGGTTTTGGGTGCAATTGTAAATGGGATTGACTCCTTAATTTCTCTTTCCTCTAACTTGTCATTGCTGTAAAGAAATGCAACTGATTTCTGTGCATTGATTTTATATCCTGACACTTTGCTGAATTCATGTACAAGTTCTAGCAGATTTGGAGTGAAGTCTTTTGGGTTTTCCACATATAATATCATATCATCTGCAAAGAGTGATAGTTCGACTTCTTTGCTGATTTAGATGCCTTTAATTTCTATTTGTTGTCTGATGGCTGAGGCGAGGACTTCTAGTACTATGTTGAATAGCAGTGGTGATAAT
>ML106401.1:174349-413568 GCA_003697995.1 Taxidea taxus jeffersonii
TATGTGCCCTCTATCCCTACACTTTGAAGAGTTTTGATCAGAAAGGGATCTTTGTACTTTGTCAAATGTTTTTTCAGCATCTATTGAGAGTATCATATGGTTCTTGTTCTTTCTTTTGTTAATGTATTGTATCACATTGATTGATTTCCGGATGTTGAACCAACCTTGCACCCCTGGAATAAATCCCACTTGGTCATGGTGAATAATCCTTTAAATGTACTGTTGGATCCTATTGGCTACTATTTTGGTGAGAATTTTCGCATCTGTGTTCATCAAGGACATTGGTCTGTGATTCTGTTTTTTGATGGGATCCTTGTCCAGTTTGGGGATCAAGGTGATGCTGGCCTCATAAAATGAGTTTGGAAGTTTTCCTTCCATTTCTATTTTTTTGAACACTTTCAGGAGAATAGGCATTAATTCTTCTTTAAATGTTTGGTAGAATTCCTGTGGGAAGCTGTCTGGCCCTGGGCTTTTGTTTGTTTAGAGATTTCTGATGACTATTTCAATCTCCTTACTTTACTAGTTACGGGTCTGTTTAGGTTTTCTATTTCTTCCTGGTTCAGTTGTGGTAGTTTATATGTCTTTAGGAATGTATCCATTTCTTCCAGATTGTCAAATTTGTTGGCGTAGAGTTGCTCATAATATATTCTTATAATTGTTTGTACTTCTTTGGTATTGGATGTGATCTCTCCTCTTTCATTCATGATTTTATCTATTTGGGTCCTTTTTCTTTTCTTTTTGATAAGTCTGGCCAGGGGTTTATCAATCTTATTAATTCTTTCAAAGAACCAGCTCCTAGTTTCATTGATTTGTTCTATTGTTTCCTTGGTTTCTATTTCACTGATTTCTGCTCTGATCTTTATGATTTTTTTTCTGCCGGGTTTAGGCTTTCTTTGTTGTTCTTTCTCGAGCTCCTTTAGTGTAGGGATAGGTTGTGTATTTGAGACCTTTCTTGTTTCTTGAGAAAGGCTTGTATCGCTATATATTTTCCTCTCAGGACTGCCTTTGCTGTGTCCCACAGATTTTGAACCACTGTGTTTTCATTATCATTTGTTTCCATGATTTTTTTCAATTCTTCTTTAATTTCCTGGTTGACCCATTCATTTTTTAGAAGGATGCTGTCTAGTCTCCATGTATTTGGGTTCTTTCCAAATTTCCTCTTGTGATTGAGTTCTAGCTTCAGAGCACTGTGGTCTGAAAATATGCAGGGAATGATCCCAATCTTTTGATACTGGTTGAGACCTGATTTATGACCTAGGATGTGATCTCTTCTGGAGAATATTCCATGTGCACTAGAGAAGAATGTGTATTCTGCTGCTCTGGGTTGGAATGTTCTGAATATATCTGTGATGTCCATCTGCTCCAGTGTGTCATTTAAGGCCTTTATTTCCTTGCCAATCTATTGTTTGGATGACCTGTCCATTTCAGTGAGGGGAGTGTTAAAGTCCCCTACTATTATTGTATTATTGTTGATGTGTTTCTTTGATTTTGTTATTAATTGGTTTATATAGTTGGCTACTCCCATGTTAGGAGCATAGATATTTAAAACTGTTAGATCTTCTTGTTGGACAGACCCTTTGAGTATGATATAGTGTCCTACCTCATCTCTTATTATAGTCTTTGGCTTAAAATCTAATTGATCTGATATAAGGATTACCACCCCAGCTTTCTTTTGATGTCCATTAGCATGGTAAACTGTTTTCCACCCCTTCACTTTAAATCTGGAGGTGTCTTTGGGTCTAAAATGAGTTTCTTGTAGGCAGCATATTGATGGGTTTTGTTTTTTTATCCATTCTGATACCCTGTGTCTTTTGATTGGGGCATTTAGCCCATGTACATTCAGGGTAACTACTGAGAGATATGAATTTAGTGCCATTGTATTGTCTGTAAGGTGACTGTTACTGTATACTGTCTGTGTTCCTTTCTGATCTACTACTTTTAGGGTCTCTTTTTGCTCAGAGGACCCCTGTCAATATTTCCTGTAGAGCTGGTTTGGTGTTTGCAAATTCTTTCAGTTTTTGTTTGTCCTGGAAGCTTTTTATCTCTCCTTCTATTTTCAATGATAGCCTAGCTAGATATAGTATTCTTGGCTGCATGTTTTTCTCATTTAGTGCTCTGAATATATCATGCCAGTTCTTTCTGGCCTGCCAGGTCTCTGTGGATAAGTCCACTGCCAATCTAATATTTTCACCAGTGTATGTTGCAGCCTTCTTGTCCCGGGCTGCTTTCAGGATTTCTCTTTGTCGCTAAGACTTGTAAATTTTACTATTAGATGATGGGGTATGGATCTATTCTTATTGATTTTGAGGGGGGACTCTCCACACCTCCTGGATTTTGGTGCTTGTTCCCTTTACCATAGTAGGGCAATTCTCTCCAATAATTCTCTCCCATATACCTTCTGCTCCCCTCTCTCTTTCTTCTTCTTCTGGAATCCCAATTATTCTAATGTTGTTTCATCTTATGGTATCACTTCTCTCTCGAATTCTCCCTCATGGTCTATTATTTGTTTGTCTCTCTTTTGCTCAGCTTCTTTATTCTCTGTCACTTGGTCTTCTCTATCACTAATTCTTTCTTCTGCCTCATTTATCCTAGCAGTAAGAGCCTCCATTTTTTATTGCACCTCATTAGCTTTTTTTTATTTCAACTTGGTTAGATTTTAGTTCTCTTATTTCTCCAGAAAGGGCTTTCATTTCTCCATAGTTTCTCTAGTATCGTATCTTCCATGCCTTTTTCGAGCCTGGCTAGAACCTTGAGAATCATCATTCTGAACTCTAGATCTGACATATTACCATTGTCCGTATTGATTAGGTCCCTAGCCTTCGGTACTGCCTCTTGTTCTTTTTTTTTTTTTTGGTGAGTTTTTCCGCCTTGTCATTTTGTCCAGATAAGAATATATGAAGGAGCAAATAAAATACTGAAAGGGTGGCAAAGACCCCAGGAATACGTGCTTTAACAAATCAGAAGAGACCCCAAATCATGGAAGGGAGGAAGGGAATCAAAAGAAGTTCAGAAAAAAATTAGAAAAAGAAAACAAATAAAGAAAAAAAATATATATATATATTAGACTGGTGACTAGAACAGGGTTACCCACTTACTTTTGGGAGTATTTTGGTCTCTTAGAAGAAACTACCTCCCAAAATTTTAAAGAATGAAATACATATATAAGGGTAAACATAATGAAGGGATGGAATATGACTACAAAGATTAAAAAAAAATTTTTTTTTTAATTTCTAAAAAAGGAGTTGATAAGGTAACTTGGTTGGGAGAATAAAGAAAAAGAAAGTGGAGAGAATTTGCTCGGGCTGGAGACTAGAACAAGTGCAGTGCTAGATTTAGGGTGTATTTTGATCTACTGGAAGAAGTTGTTCCCCAAATTTTTAAGAAGAAAAAACCCTATGTGTATATAAAATAATAAAGTTAGACACAATGAAGGATAAAATATGACTATAATAATGAAGTTTCAAAAAAGATTTTTTTTTTTTTTTAATGAAAGGCATTGTTAAAATAAACTAGTTAAAAACCATTAAAAGAGGAAAGGGTAAAAGTTTAAAAAAAACTTAGCAGAAGAAAAAAAAATTAATTAATTAATTTTGCAAGACTAAAGAATCATGGGGAGAAAGCCATGAATTCCATGCTTTGCTTTCTCCTCCTCTGGAATTCCTCTGTTCTCCTTGGTAAGTGAACATGGGCTTGGCTGGATTTCCTGTTGATCTTCTGGGGAAGGGGTCTTTTGTAGTGATTCTCAAGTGTCTTTGCCCCAGTCGGAATTGCACGGCCCTTATCAGGGCCCAGGCTAAGTATCCCTCTTGGGTTTGCTTTCGGGAGCTTTTGTTCCCTGTACGCTTTCTGTAGAGTTCTGGAGGATGGGATTGAAAGTGGCAGCCTCCCAATCTCTGGCCTGGAGAAGCCAAGAGCTCAAGGCCCCACTCCTCAATGTGCCCTCAGAGAAAAGCCCTCAATCACTCCTGTCTCCCTGGCTTCCGGTCGCGCTCCGAGCTCACCCAGCCTGTGATCAAGCGTCTGTCTCTGGCACCAGCTCCGTCTCAAGTCTCCGAACCCCCACAGATCCCTGAGCTCTTGGGGGGGGGTCTCCTGGATCTTGTGGGGACCCCACTCAGAGAGCAGTGGCTTGTGCTATGGATTATGGTTCAAGGTAACCCTGAGTTGAGAGCTCACTCCTCAGCTCTGTCTCTGTAGCTGGCTTCCCCGCTCTAATACCTGTAAACTCTGTGACACTCAGATGCCCCCGATCCTTCTGTGACCCCACGGGACCTGAGGCCACTCTGTCCCTGCGTGGGCTTCACCCCAGTTTAGCCTCTGGAGTGATATCCCTCAGTGGAGCAGACTTTTAAAAGTCCTGATTTTGTGCTCCATTGCTCCGCTGCTTGCTGGGAGCCGGCCCCTCCCCCCATGGTCTATCTTCCCGTCGCTTTGGATTCACTTCTCCGCTGGTCCTACCTTTCAGAAAGTGTTCGATTTTCTGTTTCTAGAATTGTTGCTCTTCTTCTCTTCGATCTCCTGTTGGATGTAGGTATTTGGAATGGTTTGATAAGCTATCTAGCTGATATCCTGGACCTGATGTCTCAGCCTGCTACTTCTCCGCCATCCTCACTTCTTTTCTGTTACATTTATTTCTAAAGGAAAAATTTCCCCTAAGTGAAAATATTGAAATTATTAAATAATTTAAAATTATTAAATAACATATTAAAGTATTAAAATACATGCATTTTAAGTGATTCTTGATACTGCCACAATATAAGGCTCCAAGATTATAATGCTTCAATTTCAATGTATAATAGCAATGCTACCTTACAAAGCAGCATTAAAATCGAAAAATACAACATAGTAGAAATATGGACAAAATAAAAATTCACTGAAGGGTGACTGCAAACAACTGATAAATACAGTGCCCCACTGATCAGCAGAGAAATGCAAATTAAAGAAACATAGATCATTTCCTAATCATCAAAATGTGAAATAGACAGAGATGGTGAAGACGAGGAAGAAGAGAGTAAAACAATACTAATACTAAAATACAAATGGTGTAAGTGAGGTAAAAAGACAAGAGCAGGAGTGCCTGGGTGGCTCAGTCCGTTAAGCTCAGGCTCTTGATTTTGGCTCATGATCTTCATGACCTATGGCAGGCTCCTTGCTCAGCAGGGAGTCAGCTTAGGACTTTCTCTCTCTCCCCAGCTGTCCCCATCCCTGCTTGTGCGTGTTCTTGCACGTTCTCTCTCTCTCAAATAAATAAATAAATCTTTAAAAAAAAAAAAAAAAGACAAAAGGCATTCTTTTAACATTAGGGACACTACTGATCTTTTAACATTAGGGACACTACTGATTTTCTGTTCTGTTTGTTCCAAATATCTTTTTTCAACTTCTTTCACATCTTTTGACTTTTTGTAGTAATTTTGGGCCAAGTTTAAAGATGTAAGTTTTACAGGCTTGTATTTTCCCTTTAAGGCCTCTGGTGTTCTGTTTTGCTTCAAAAGGTATTGCTTACCCCATCCTCTTCTTATTTTTCTTCTAAAATTTGTACTGCTTTTTATTTTATATTTACATTTCTAATATCTTGGGATTTATTTTTGTATGTGTTGAGAGGTAAGAGTATAATTTTAATTTTCTTCCAGATAGAAAGCCAGTTATATTAACATCGTTTATTAAATCAATCACTTTTTTCTAATCTGAAACTGAAATATTATCTTTGGTATATGTTAACTTCCCATAGTCACTGGAGTTTATTCCTTGACTCTCTGGTCAATTGCATTGGTCTTCTGAGTTAATACCACATTGCTTTAATGACAGTGGTACCATAGCATGGCTTAATCTCTAGTAAAACATCACTGCTTTCATTTTTTAATGATTTTGTGGATTATTTCCAGACATTTAATCTTCTATGTGTTCTCTTTTCTAAAATTACTCTTTTTGAGGTAATTTTAGATTCACAGGCAATTTCAAAAAATAGTAGAGAAATCCCATGATTCTCCCAGTGGCAACATACTGAGAAATTATAATACAGTATCTCAATCATGATACTGACACTGATAGAGCCAAGATATGGAACATTTCTGTCACTATGAGGATCCTCTGTGTTGCCCTTTTATAGCCATGCCCACTTCTCTTATGTGCCCACCTACTCTTTCATATCTGGCAGGCACTAATCTGTTCTCCATTTCTATAATTTTGTTTTTTCAAGAATGTTATATAAATGGAATCATACAGAATATAACTTTTGGGGATTGATTTTTTCTGTCAGCATAATGCCCCTGAGATCCATCCAAGCTGTTGCCTGCATCAATGGTTCACTTCCTTTTATTGCTGAGTAATGTTCTGTGGTAATAGACCATAGTTTATTTAACCATTCACTCACTGAAGAACATCTCTATCATTTCCAACTTACAAATTAAGTTGAATAAATGACCAAGAGTATAATTGCTAAGTTGCGTTATCTGCTAGTTACATGTTTAGCTTTATAAGAAATGGCCAAAAAAAAAAAAAAAAAAAAAAGAAAGAAAGAAATGGCCAAACTGTTGTCAAGAATGACTACCATTTTACATGCCCACCAGCAATGTAGGAGTGATCCTGTTTTTCCCATATTCACTGGCATTTGATGTTGTCACTATTTGTTATTGTAACCACTTGGATAGGTATGTAGTGATACCTCATTATGGTTTTAATTTGCATTTCCCTAATGGCCAATGATATTTACCATCTTTTCATGTGCTTATTTTCCATCTGCAAATCTCCTTCAGTGAAATGGCTATGCATGTCTTTTGCTCATTCTCTAATTGGATTTTTTTTACTGTTAAGTTTGGAGAGGTCTTTATATATTCAAGATACTGTTTCTGGGTCAGATGCATGGTTTGCAAATATTTTTTCCCCAGTGTGTAGCTTGTTTTTTCATCCTCTTAAAAAAGTTGCTCAGAAAATTTTTAAATTTTGAATAAGTAAAATGTATCAATTTTTTTCTTTTATGGATGTTTTTGGTATCAAATATATGAACTCTTTGACCAGCCTCAGATTCTGAAGTTTTTCTCTTATTATCATCTTAAGTCTTTTTTTCCCATTTTACGTTTAAGTCTGCAATCCACCTTGAGTTAAATTTTGTATAAAGTATGAAACTTAAGTTGAGGTTCACTTTTTCTGCCTGTAGATATCCAATTGCTCCAACACCACTGTTGAAAAATCTATTTTCCTCCACTGAATTGCTTTTGCACTTCTGTCATAAACCAATTAGGCATATTAGTGTGAAGATATTTCTGGTTCCTTTACTCTATGTCCATTGATCACTGTGTCTAGCCCTCTGCCAATATCAGTCTTGATAACTTTAGTTATTTAATATTCTTGAAATCATGGAAGTTGATTTCCCCCACTTCTCATTTTCAAAATTATTTTACCTAATTTCTTTTCCTTTCCATATATATTTTAGAATAGTACTGCTTATTATCTGCTTTATTATCTAGTACTGCTTTATTATCTAGGAAAAATATTAAAATTTGTATATATTTGCAGAGAACTGACATCTTTACTCTGTTGGATCTTCTAATCCATGAAAATGCTTTTCCATATATTTGAACCTCCTTTGATGCCTTTCATCAGTATTTCATAATTCTCATCACACAAGTTCTATACATTTTTGTTAGGTTTACAGCCAAGTATTTAAAGTTTCTGAGCAGCTCTAAATGATATATTTTCTATGTGTGCCCCATGTGTTCATTGTTAGTATACTGAAATACAGTTGACTTATGTGTATTTTTATCTTCTATCTTGTAACCTTGCTGAATTTACTTTTTGGTTCTATAGCCTTGTTCTGTTTTGAGAGAGCCTTTGGAATATTCTATGAAAATGATTATGTCATCTGCAAATAGAAACAGTATTATTTCTTACTTTCTGATATGTATCTTTTATTTCTTTATCTTACCTTACACTCATGGCTAGAACTTCTAGTACTATGGATAAGAATATTAAGAATGGACATTCTTGCCAGTTTTAAAGGGAAAGCATTCAGTCTTTTATCACTAAGTATCATGTTAGCTGTAGGGTTTTCCAAAGATTGGCTGATTTTTTCAACATTGGTTGAAAATTAGTTGATTTTTCAAATACTGAACCAGCCTTATATCTCTGGAATATACTCTATTTGGTCATGATGTATATTTCATTATATACAATGCTGAACTCTGCTTATTTTTGTTCAAGATTTTACCTCTATATTCATGAGAGTTATTAGTCTGTAGTTTCTTTCCCTTTTTCATACTATCTCTGTTTTTGACCTGAAGGTTACTATTAGTTTTAAAAAATGAATTGGGGGAGGCACCTGGGTGGCTCAGTGGGTTAAAGCCTCTGCCTTTGGCTCAGGTCATAATGGTCCCAGGGTCCTGGGATTGAGCCCCGCATCTGGCTCTCTGCTCAGCAGGGAGCCTGCTTCCCTTCTTCTCTGCCTGCCTCTCTGCATCTCTGTGATCTCTGTGATCTCTGTTAAAAATATATAAAATATTTTTTAAAAAATAAAAATAAAAAATGAATTGGGAAGTATTCCCTCTTCTGTTTTTTGGAAGAGACTGTTGAATTGTGTTATTTCTTCTCTAAACATTTGGTCCTACAGAGTTTTGGGGGGGAATTTTATAAGTGTGAACTCAATTTCTTTAAAGAAATTGATCTAGTTCATATTCAGTGAACTGTAGTGGTTTAGGTTTTGCAAGGTATCTGACTATTTCATCTACATTGAGTGTAAGTTATTCTTAGTATCCTCTTGTTACTGTTTTGGTGTCAGCAGGCTTTACTATAGATGTCCCTGGTCTCATTCTTGATTTCAGTAATTTGTATCTTCTCTCCCTTTATTTTTGGTCTTAGCTTTGCTAGTCATTTTTCAATTTGATTCTTTTTCAAAGAACCAGTATTTTGTTTCACTGTGGGTTTTTTTTCCTGTTGCTTTTCTGTTTTCAATTTCATTGATTTTTGCTCTTACATTTATTATTTTCTTCTTTTCTTCATTTTCCATCTGTTTTGTTCTTCTGTCTAGTTTCCTGAACTTGAAAGTTTAGTTGAAACTTTCCTTCTTTTCTGATGTAAGCATTCAGTGCTACAAATATAGTTCCCCCTCAGCACTCAGTTAGCTGTGTCCCACAAATTTTATATGTTCTATTTTCATTTTCATTAGTTTAATATATTTTTGTTTCCCTTTAGATTTCCTGTTGATCCATGGATTATTGAGAGGTATGCTGTTTATTTTCCTAGAATTCAGAGACTTCCTTGTTATCATTCTCCTGTTGATCTCTAATTCAATTCCACTGTGGTTAAACAACATAATCTGTATGATTACAATTCTTTTAAAGTTGATCAGGTTTTTTTTATGGCCTAGTATATGGTCTCCCTTGGTATGTGTTCTGTGAGCATTTAGACAGAATGTGTATTTTTCTGTTTGGGGATGGAGTGTTCTATAAATATTATTAGATCTCACTGTCTGATGGTGTTGACTTCCTCTATATCACTGATTTTCTGTCTAGTTATTCTATCAATTGATGGGGAAGGGGCGTTGAACCCTCAATTTAAAGTTTTAATTTGTTTTTTCTTACAGTGTATATTTATTTTATTTCACATATTTTTCAGGCTTTTTTTCATGCATACACATTTAGAACTCCATGTCTTATTGATATATTAGCACTTTTATCATTATGCAACATCCCTCCCTGACTTTGGTAATTTTCTTTGCTCTAAAGTCTGTTTTATCTGACATTAATGTAACTACTCCCACTTTCATTTTATTAATGTTGCATCCTATATCTTTTTTCTAATCTTTACTTTCAACCTACCTATATCATTATAGTTGAAGTGAACTTGTTGTAGTCATATATTTTTAGGTAATATTTCTTCTTCTTTTTTTTTTTTTTTTTAGGTAATATTTCTTAACACTCTGCCAACCTCTGTCTTTTAATTGGTTCATTTTTACCATTTACATATAATGTAACTGTTGACATATTAGGACCTAAGTCTCATTTTTTGCTTTTATTCTGTTTTCTTTCTCCTGCTTTCCTTTGTGATATGAATATTTTTATAGTTCCAGTTTTATTTATTAATAGTGTTTCTGAGGGACACCTGGGTGGCTCAGCTGGTTAAGCGGCTGCCTTCAGCTCGGGTCATGATCCCAGCGTCCTGGGATCGAGTCCCACATCGGGCTCCTTGCTTGGCAGGGAGCCTGCTTCTCCCTCTGCCTCTGTCTGCCTGTGCTCACTCCTGCGCTATCTGACAAATAAATAAATAAAAATCTTAAAAAAAAATAGTGTTTCTGAGTGTATCTTTTTGTATAGCTTTTTTTTAAATGGTGCTTTAGGTATTACATTGTATATACATAACTTATCACAGTCTATTTGGGTCTACATTTGACCAGTTCAAGTGAAATGTAGGAACCTACCTCCTTTTATATTCTTTTACCTTCTTCCATTTATAATTGTCCTAAGTATCTCCTCTTCATACATTTAGAACCATTCTTCACCGTATTATAATTTTTGGTCAAATATAATTTAGTAGGCTGAAAAGGAAAAATAAACCAATTTTGTTGTTTTATCTTCCTTTCTGGTGTTCTAAGCTTTCTTCTTTAATTATTTCTTTTCTCTTTAGAGAACTTCGAGCCATCTTTTGGTTGTAACGCTATGAGATGCTGGATCCTATTTGTGCCTTCTTTTTTTGCAGCTGCCTCTCATTTTTTCTTTGTATCTCTCTAACTTACTGATTTTATTTCATTGGAGAATCCTAACTAACACAGCAGTTATTATCTAAACATTTTCTATCTTGATAGTCTGTTCCTTTTCTGGTTCTTTGGCTAAAGAGAATAGGCTTTTGTTGGGCCTTTTTTGTCTAAGTCTGTTAGGATTTCTGAGTTGCTGGCTTCCTCAGTTCCAAGTCTGGGATACATGAGGCCATAGAAAACCCAGGGAATTCACCACTGTGTTGTTCCTTGGGTCTTAAAGTCTCTAGCTGGTCTACCTTCTTCTAAACTTCAGAGTCTTCTTCATTTCTTTTATATATAATGTCCAGAATTTTTAATTGAACTTAATGCAAGGAATAAGGAGAAATCCCACTTTCCCAAGGTGGGGTTTTCCCATGTGTTCTTTTAAGCCATGTTATCCAATTAAAAAAAAAAAGTGCTTTTAACTTTTTAACTTTTGAGAAATCTGCATGCTGTTAGCTGAAGAAATGGATGCTACATGGCCACAACCCATCACAAATGCGCTGTATACTCCCATCCCCAACTGTGCCTGCACAGTACTGAGAACATACTAAACACCTTATGAAAACTTGCAGCGGGGCACCTGGGTGGCCCAGTGGGTTAAAGCCTCTGCCTTCGGCTCAGGTCATGATCCCAGGATCCTGGCATCGAGCCCTGCATCAGGCTCTCTGACCAGCAGGGAGTCTGCTTCCTCCTCTCTCTCTGCCTGCCTCTCTGCCTACTTGTGATCTCTGTCTGTCCAATAAATAAATAAAATCTTAAAAAAAAAAAAAACTTGCAGCTTCTTGTGTTCATTTCTGACTGTTCACTTATCATTATGGTCATGCTTCTTTGATTACTTTTCTACAATAACATGTACGGAGATGAAAGTCCTACACTCTGAAAAACTATAAAGCACAGATAAAATTGAAGACAACACAAACAAATGGAAAGCTATTCCCTGCTCATGAATAGGAAGAATTAACATTGGTTTTTTTTTTAATTGATTTATCTGACAGAGAGAGAGAAAGATCACAAATAGGCAGAGAGGGAGGCAGAGGGGAGGGGGGAAGCAGGCCCCTGCTGAGCAGAGAGCCCAGACGTGGGGATGTGGGGCTCAATCCCAGGACCCTGAGATCATGACTTGAGCTGAAGGCAGAGGCTTAATCCACTGAGCCACCCAGGTGCCCAAGAATTAACATTATTAAAATGTCCATACTACCCAAAGCAATCTATAGATTCAATGCAATCCCTATCAAAATACCAAGAGCATTTTTCACAGAACTAGAACAAACAACCCTAAAATTTATGAAAGCACTGACACTCTGAATAGCCTAAGTAATCTCAGGAAAGAAAAACAAAGCTGGATGCATTACAACCTCATATTTCAAGATATACTACAAAGCTACAGTAATCAAAACAGTAAGGTACTGGCACAAAATTAAACATATAGATCAGTGGAACAAAATAGAGAATCCAGAAAGAAACCCACAATTATATGATCAATTAATCTACGACAAAAGAAGTAAGAACACACAATGAGGAAAAGACATTCTCCTCAAAAAACGGTGCTGGGAAAGCTGGACAGCTACAGGCAAATGAATCAAACTGGACTACGTTCTAACACCAAACACAAAAATAAATTCAAAATAAATTAAAGGCCTAATTTAAGATGTGAAACCATAAAACTCCTAGAAGATAATATAGGCAGTAATTTCTCTGACATCAGCCACAGCAATGTTTTTCTAGATTGCTTCTGAGGCAAGGGAAACAAAAGCAAAAATAAACTACTGGGACTAGCTCAAAATAAAAATGAATGGGAGAAGATATTTGCAAATGATAGACTGAATAATGGATTAATATCAAAATATATAAAGAACTTACACAACTAAACACCAAAAAAAAAAAAATAGAAGTCTTATTTTACAAATGGGCAGAAGACATGAATAGATATTTTTCCAAAGATATACAGATGGGCAATAGACATGAAGAGATGATCAGTATCACTAATCATCAGAGAAATGCAAATCAAAACCACAATGAGATATCACCCTACACCTGTCAGGAGAGCTAAACTCACAGAGATAACCACAAGCACTGGAGAGGATGTGAAGAAAAATGGACCTTCATGCACTATTGGTGGGAATGTAAATTACTATGGCCACTGTGGAAAAAAGTATGGAAATTTCTCAAAAAATTAAAAATAGAAATACCTGGGGTGCCTGGGTGGCTCAGTGGGTTAAAGCCTCTGCCTTCAGTTCGGGTCATGATCCCAGGGTCCTGGGATTGAGCCCCAAATCGGGCTCTCTGCTCGGCAGGGAGCCTGCTTCCCCCCCGCCCCCCACCTGCCTCTCTGCCTACTAGTGATCTCTGTCTGTGAAATAAATAAACAAAATATTTTTTAAAAAATAGAAATACCCTAAGATCCAATAATGCCCCTACTGGGTACTTACCTGAATGAATGAATGAATGAATGAATGAATAAATAAATATTACCCGGGAAAAAAAGGTAATTCAAAATGACATATGCCTCCCTATGTTTATTGCAGTATTATTTACAGTAGCCAAGATATGGAAATAACCTGAGTGTCCATCAATAGAAAAATTGATAAGAAAGATGTGAGAGGTGTGTGTGTGTGTGTGTGTATCTTTTTTTAAGATCCACTTATGAGTGAAATCATATAGTATTTGTCTCTCTATATACACACATACATACATACACACACACATATACAATGGAGTACTATCCAGGCACAAAAAGGATGAGACTTTGCAATTTGAAACAATGTGATGGATGTAGAGGGTATTATGCTAAGTGAAATAAGCCAGACAGATAGAGACAAATACCATATGATTTCACCCATAAGTGGACTCAAAAAAAAAAAAAAATACAACCCACAAATGAATAAACAGACAAAAAGTAGAATCAGACCTATAAATACAGAGAACAAATTAGTAGTTGCCAGAGGGCAGATGGGTGGGGAGTTGAGCAAAATGGGTGAAGGGGAGTGACAGATACGGGTTTCCAGGTATGGAATGAGTAAGTCACGGGAATAAAAGGCACAGCAGAAGGAATGTTGTCAGTGATACTGTAATGATGATGTCTGGGCCGACAGTAGCTACACCTGTGGGGAGCACAGCATAATGTACAATAAACTTGTCAAATCACTAAGCTGTACATCCAAAGCTAATGTAACACTGTAGGTCAACTCTATTTAAAATTTTTTTTAATTAAAAACATGTACAGAGGAAGTCATTTGGGAGAAATAAATTCCTGGAAGGCTTTACCCAACTGAGTTTTACTCAATGTCTTCTATCCATATGCAGACTAAAAAATCACAATGAGGGGCACCTGGGTGGCTCTGTGGGTTAAGCCTCTGCCTTCAGCTCAGGTCATGATCCCAGAGTCCTGGGATCAAGCCCCAAGTCGGGCTCTCTGTTTGGCAGGGAGCCTGCTTCCCTGCCTGTGATCTCTGTCTGTCAAATAAATGAATAAATATTTTTTTAAAAATCACAACGAAAGCAACAGAAGGAGAAACAAACATGGATATTGTCTACCTACATTTGGCAATCAACTAGCTACTTATGCAGATGTCTTGGTAAAGTAGCTGCCTCTGCTCACATTCTCAGTAATGTCCCCAGGGGTCCCAAGTGGCACAAAGATGTTAAAAATGTTCATTAGAAAGGAGCAGAGTGATTTGGGGACAACTGCTACAATATAGAAATCAGTCCATATACTTTACCTCATTTTTGTAAGTATTTCTATAATAACATTTTACCCTTTTACCCTCTCACTTCTTCAAAGCAGGGTTCTAGCTTACTCTTTCTTCTTTAACATTTTCCGTGTGTGTTTCAGGGAAGAGACAGAGACATAGGGTTTGGATTCCTGAGCAAAGACCCTTCTACAGAGGCCCTCCATGTAGAATCTAGTTTGACTCTCTTCCAGAGACAGAAAATGAAACCCTCATGTATCTATTCCCTAGAATGTAAAAACCATTGCTTCCCTGCTAGTCCTGTCACTCGGAAAGTGTTAATTGGTTGAAGTAAGATCATCTTGGCCTTCGTTAATATTGTGTCCCTGTTCTTTTTTGCCACAGAGAAAGCACTCTTATAATTGAAAGGCAGCTCCACAGCTTCCCAGGTAGGGATGAGAGAAGTATTGCTAATTTGCTCAGTGTCACACCTGCTTTGTTCTTCATTAGACGGAGGGGAAAGGCAAAGCTTCGAGGAAGCCTGCCGGGGGAGAGAAGTGTTCCTGGTCCCAGCTGTTGCCTAGGAACCCAGGCAATCCCAGAGGGGAAAGGACAGTCCTTACCAAAAACCTTCACCAGAAAGTATAATCCTTGCCTCCTTGCAGTAAGAAACTGTTATTCCAAATTTCTCCACTCATTCATTCACTCATAAAAAATATTACTGAGCATCCCAAATGTGACAGGCACTACTCTAGATACTGAGGTTATATTTATGAACAAGAAAGGCAGAGCTCCTCTTTCAGGTAACTTACACACCAGTGAAGATAAATATATGATGCATTTTGACTTATTAATAAAAAGTATGAAGTACTGCAGAGGAGGTGACAATGATGGGACAGGAGTGCTATCTCTTTTTTTTTTTTTTTAATTTAAATTCAATTAGAAGTGCTATCTTAGAGCAGCCATCTTGGAGGGATGGCATTTGCGCAGAGACCTGAACGAAGTGGGGATCAAGTAATACAAAGTTCTAGGGGCAGAGATTTCATAAGGAAGGACCAAGGCCTGGAGGAAGGATGTCGCCACATGTTTGAAAATCACCAAGGCCATTGCACTATCCCCCTTATATCAGGCAAAAGGAGCCCTGCCCTCAGCCTCTGCTTTAGAAATCCTCAAATCTTAGGCACACGCATGCCTTCCCACGTGCACACACACACATATAGACACGCAAATGACCAACACATGGAAGCCTCTGTCACACAGAAGCTGGCATCCGCCCTGGTTGCAACACATTCCGTAATTATAAACAGTGGCCCTCATGACTTACTCTGTCCAGGTCCCAGAGAACTGTTTCTCTGTACTGGTCCTCTGTCCTCAACACAAAAGGCAACTGTCTGCCCAAGAAGGTTTGAGGTTTGCTGAGCTGACCGACAGATTCAGAATACAGTGAGTGAGAGCTTGAGACATGGGAGCACGCTGGCTTACAAAAAAGACAAATTAATTAACTTGTCAAATCCTTCTCAGAAAACATGAATACAATTGATTCTTGCATAAAAAAGGTTGTTTCTCAGTAACCCGAAGCATCCATTTTTTTCCCTTCTCTCTCCAATCTATTTGCTGGTTCTAAAAGTATCCACAAATTAGGGTGGTATTTGCCAGTTACATATAGAAACTGAGGAACATTTCACAATATTAAACAATACATATTTCTCCTAGGTCTGTATAATATATAATATATTTAGGTCCAGGCATGAAGCATAATACTGAGATAATTATGTAAATATTAAATTCTAGAATTGTGCATATTTTATATTACAAAAATACTGAAGAATATTTAAGTTTTCAAAAATTAAATAAAATTTCAGCTTTGCTAATTTCACGTAAACTCTTGATAGTTGTTACAATTTGTATTTGCCTTTTAATCTTAATAGGTAATTTTATGTTTTAGAAGAAAACTAGCCTTTGAAAACAGAGGCAATATTTTCATCTTTTAATTAAGTTCAGATGGCTGATATTTTAGAGACTTCCAGTCATATAAATCCATAAATCATAGATTCATACATAATTTTTTTGCTTTTGTCATAGAAAGGTATGTTTTCCAAAATGGGAGAATAGAATGTATGTTGTTTAACTATTTACTAGATTGGTTTATAGTTTTTAATAGTTAGAGTATATGGAATGTGGTCCTCAACTTTTTAAAAAAATTATTTATTTATTTAATTTCTTTTCAATGTAACACAATTCATTGTTTATATACCACAACCAGTGCTCCATGCAATACATGTCCTCCATAAAACCTACCACCTGGCTCTCCCAACCTCCTACCTCCCGCCCCTTCAAAACCCTCATATTGATTTTCAGAGTCCATAGTCTCTCATGGTTCATCTCCCCTTCCAATTTCCCTCAACTCCCTTCTCCTCTCCATCTCCCCATGTCCTCTGTGTTATTTCTTATGCTCCACAAATAAGTGAAACCATATGATAATTGACTCCTCTGCTTGACTTATTTCACTCAGCATAATCTCTTCCAGTCCAGTCCATGTTGATACAAAAGTTGGGTATTCATCCTTTCTGATGGAGGCATAATACTCCATAGTGTATATGAACCACATCTTCCTTATCCATTCGTCCGCTGAAGGGCATCTTGGTTCTTTCCACAGTTTGGCGACCGTGGCCATTGCTGCTATGAACATTGGGGTACAGATGGCCCTTCTTTTCACTACATCTGTATCTTTGGGGTAAATACCCAGTAGTGCTATTACAGGGTCATAGGGAAGCTTTATTTTTAATTTCTTAAGGAATCTCTATACTGTTTTACAAAGTGGTTGCACCAACTTGCATTCCCACCAACAGTGTAAGAGGGCTCCCCTTTCTCCACATCCTCTTCAACACACGTTGTTTCCTATATTACTAATTTTGGCCATTCTAACTGGTGTAAGGTGGTATCTCAATGTGGTTTTAATTTGAACCTCCCTGATGGCTAGTGATGATGAACATTTTTTCATGTGTCTGATAGTCATTTGTATGTCTTCATTGGAGAAGTGTCTGTTCATGTCTTCTGCCCATTTTTTGACATGATTATCTGTTTTGTGTGTGTTGAGTTTAAGAAGCTTTATAGATCCTGGATATCAGCCTTTTGTCTGTACTGTCATTTGCGAATATCTTCTCCCATTCCGTGGGTTGCCTCTTTGTTTTGTTGACTGTTTCCTTTGCTGTGCAGAAGCTTTTGATCTTGATGAAGTCCCAAAAGTTCATTTTTGCTTTTGTTTCCTTTGCCTTTGGAGACATATCTTGAAAGAAGTTGCTGTGGCTGATATCAAAGAGGTTACTGCTTATGTTCTCCTCTAGGATTCTGATGGATTCCTGTCTCACATTGAGGTCTTTTATCCATTTCGAGTTTATCTTTGTGTATGGTGTAAGAGAATGGTCGAGTTACATTCTTCTACACATAGTTGTCCAATTTTCCCAGCACCATTTATTGAAAAGACTTTTTTCCACTGTATATTTTTTTCCTGCTTTGTCAAAGATTATTTGACCATAGAGTTGAGGGTCCATATCTGGGCTCTCTACTCTGTTCCACTGGCCTATATGGCTGTTTTTATGCCAGTACCATGCTGTCTTGGTGATCACAGCTTTGTAGTAAAGCTTGAAATCAGGTAACGTGATGCCGCCAGTTTTGTTTTTCCTTTTCAGCATTTATTTCCTTAGCAATTTGGGGCCTCTTCTGATTCCATACAAATTTTAGGATTATTTGCTCCAGCTCTTTGGAAAATACCGGTGGAATTTTGATCAGAATGGCATTAAAAGTATAGATTGCTCTAGGCAGTATAGACATTTTAACAATGTTTATTCTTCTGATCCAAGAGCATGGAATGGTCTTCCATCTTTTTGTGTCTTCTTCGATTTCTTTCATGAGTGTTCTATAGTTCCTTGAGTATAGATCTGTTACCTCTTTGGTTAGGTTTATTCCCAGGTATCTTATGGTTCTTGTCGCTATAGTAAATGGAATCGATTCTCTAATTTCCCTTTCTGTGTTTTCATTGTTGGTGTATAAGAAAGCAACTGATTTCTGTACATTGACTTTGTATCCTGCCACATTACTGAATTGCTGTATGCATTCTAGTAATTTGCGGGTGGAGTCTTTTGGGTTTTCCATATAAAGTATCATGTCATCTGCGAAGAGAGAGAGTTTGACTTCTTCATTGCCAATTTGGATAACTTTTATTTCTCTTTGTTGTCTGATTGCTGCTTCTAGGACTTCTAATACTATGTTGACCAAGAGTGGTGAGAGTGGGCATCCTTGTTGTGTTCCTGATCTCAATGGGAAGGCTGTGAGCTTTTTCCCATTGAGGATGATATTTGCTGTGGGTTTTTCATAGATTTTATGAAGTTCAGGAATGTTCCCTCTATCCCTATACTTTGAAGCGTTTTAATCAGAAACGGATGGTGGATTTTGTCAAATGCTTTTTCTGCATCAATTGAGAGGACCATGTGGTTCTTCTCTCTTCTCTTATTGATTTGTTCTATTGATTTGTGAATGTTGAACCATCCTTGCAACCCAGGGATGAATCCCACCTGGTCATGGTGGATAAACTTTTTAATGTGCTGTTGGATCCTATTTGCTAGGATCTTGTTGAGAATCTTAGTATCCATATTCATCAGTGATATTGGTCTGAAATTCTCCTTTTTGGCGGGGTCTTTGCCTGGTTTGAGGATCAGGGTAATGCTGGCTTCATAAAAAGAGTCTGGATGTTTTCCTTCTGCTTCAATATTTTGAAACAGCTTCAGGAGAATAGGTATTATTTCTTCTTTGAAAGTTCGGTAGAACTCTCCAGGGAATCTCTCGGGTCCTAGGCTCTTGTTTTTTGGGAGATTTTTGATCACTGCTTCAATCTCATTACTAGATATTGGTCTATTCAGGTTGTCAGTTTCTTCCTGATTCAGTTTTGGAAGTTTATAGTTTTCCAGGAATGCATTCATTTCATCTAGGTTGCTTAACTTATTGGCATGTAACTGTTGATAATTTCTGACGATTGTTTCTATTTCCTTTGTGTTAGTTGTGATCTCTCCCTTTTTACTCATAATTTTATTAATCTGAGCCTTCTTTCTTTTGGATTAGTTTATCGATCTTATTGATTCTTTCAAAAAACAAGCTTCTAGTTTCATTGATGCATTCTACTATGTCTCTAGTTTCTATCTCATTGATCTCTGCTCTAATCTTGATTATTTCCCTTCTTGTGTGTGGAGCTGGCTTAATTTGTTGTTGATTCTCCAGTTCTTTAAGGTATAGAGACAGCTGGTGTATTCTGGATTTTTCAATTTTTTTGAGGGAGGCTTGGATGGCTATTTATTTCCCCCTTAGGACCGCCTTTGATGTATCCCATAGGTTTTGGACCAAAGTGTCTTCATTCTCATTGGTTTCCATGAATTGTTTAAGTTCTTCTTTGATTTCCTGGTTGATCCAAGCATTCTTAAGCAAGGTGGTCTTGAGCTTCCAGGTGTTTGAATTCCTTCCAAACTTTTCCTTGTGGTTGAGCTCCAGTTTCAAAGCACTGTGATCTGAGAATATGCAGGGAATAATCTCAATCTTTTGGTATCGGTTGAGTCCTGATTTGTGACCCAGTATGTGGTCCATTCTGAAGAAGGTTCCATGTGCACTCGAGAAGAATGAGTATTCTGTTGTTTTAGGGGGGAATGTTCTGTATATATCTATGAGATCCATCTGGTCCGATGTGTCATTCAGTGCTCGTTTCTTTGATTTTCTGCTTGGATGATCTATTACTGAGAGTGGTGTGTTAAGATCTCCTACTATTAATGTATTCATATCAATATGACTCTTTATCTCGATTAACAGTTTTCTTATGTAATTGGCTGCTCCCATATTGGGGGCATAAATATTTAAAGTTGTTAGTCTTCTTGGTGGATAGTCCCTTTAAGAATTATGTAGTGTCCTTTTGTGCCTCTGACTACAGTCTTTAGTTTAAAATCCAATTTATCTGGTATGAGAATCACTACTCTAGCCTTCTTTTGAGGCCCATTGGCATGAAAGATGCTTCTCCATCCCTTCACTTTCAGTCTGGATGTATCCTTAGTTTCAAAATGGGTCTCTCATAGACAACATATGGATTGGTCCTGTCATTTTATCCAGTCTGCAACCCTGTGCCATTTTATGGGAGCATTTAGGCCATTCACTTTGAGAGTGATTAGTGAGAGATAAGTTTTTGTTGACATTGTATTACCTTTGAAGTCTTTCTTTCTGTAGATTGTCTCCATATTATTTCTGTTCAATGATATTGGGATTTTTCCTCTTTTGTAGACCCCCCTTAATATTTCCTGCAGTGTTGGCTTGGTGGTTGCATACTCTTTTAAACCTTGCCAGTCTTGGGAACTCTTTATCTCTCCATCTATTTTGAATGTCAGTCTTGCTGGATAAAGTATTCTTGGCTGCATGTTCTTCTCATTTAGTGCCCTGAATATGTCTTGCCAGCCCTTTCTGGCTTGCCAGGTTTCTGAACAGGTCTGATGTTATTCTGATGGGCTTTCCTCTGTATGGACAGGTCTGGTGTTATTCTGATGGGCTTTCCTCTGTATGTAACGAACTTCTTTGTCCTAGCTGCTTTCAAGAGGTCCTGTCTACAATTATGATTCATCATTCTCACTATAAGGTGTCTTGAGGTCTTTCTAGAGCCTATAATCTTGGGGGGAGACTGTTCTGCTTCTAGTACACGAACGCTGGTTCCATTCGCCAGATTGGGAAAATTTTCGTGGAGAATTTGTTCAACTATATCTTCTAGTCTTCTTTCTTTCTCCTCCCCCTCAGGGATTCCAATAATTCTGATGTTGGAACGTTTCCTGGTGTCATTTATTTCCCTAATCCTGTTTTCGTGGCTTCTAAGCTGTTTGTTCCAGGCTTCCTCCTGATCCTTTCTATCTGTTTGTCCTCCCGATCACTAATTCTATCTTCTGTCTCAGTTACCCTAGCTTTTAGAGAATTTAGATTGGATTGGAACTCATTGAGAACATTGTGAACATCATCCCTAGTGGCTTTCACTTCTGTCCTAATCAATTCAATTTTGTCATCCATGGTTTTCTCCAACTTAGCTATTGCCTGGATAATTGTTAGCCTGAATTCCCTTTCTGACATATTGTCTATGTCCATAGCCATTAGTTCTGTTGCAGAAGGCCCAGCCTCTGAATTTTTCTTCTGTTGGGCATTCCTCCTCCTAATTTGGTGAGAGATGGCTAAACGGATGTAGCTGAATGTATCGACCATGGTGCAGGCAAGGTGCAACCTGGAACACTTCTGAGTAATCAAGAGTCCCCTCCCAAACAAAACAACAACAACAAAAAGAAAGTAAAAAAAAAAAAAGGGGGGGGGGGAGAAAGATAAAATAAAAGAGAAGGCCCAGCCCAAATGGGCCCCAAGGTAAGATTTATGAAGTATACAAATAAAAACAGACAAACAAAAAGACTGATAAAAGTAGATGACAAGAGAAAAAAATAAGTATATAAAAACAAAACAAAAGAACCTCATCAAAAAGAACCCCAAGTATAAGATTTATATACTACCAGGACAAAAACAAATACACAGAAACACTGGTTGGAGAAAAAGATGGGAGAGTTGTTATAAATTCTCAGTGTGGGCAAGGAAGGTTATTTTGATTCTTCCTGGATCTATCTTGATACCTTTGTTAAAGGACTCAACTTTCCTAAGATAAAGGGGGATGAAAAACTGGTTTACCTATAGGGATAGCTTTGATTGGGGAAAGGGGATTACCTTGAAGTTTAACTCTATATGAATACTAAAAAATAAAAATAAAAAAAAGAATAAACTAAACTAAATAAAATTTAAAAAAACAGAAGAGAAAAAGAAAAACACAGGTATATGTATCAAAAAGTTCAGGTTAAAAGGTTATTATGGAATTTGATGTACTGGACAATTCACTGTGATGGCAAATAGGTTAAAAATTATCTATAAAAAAAAGAACCAGAATAGTGGGAACGAATTAAAAATAAAAGTTGTATCTATGAAGTAGTGATGGTTGTTCTCTTGTCTTTTTTGTTTTTGTTGTTGGTGGTGGTGGTGGTGGTTTTCTGCAGGAGGAGCTGCCACGGGGGTTTTCAGGCACTGTTTCCTGAGTTAAGTCCTCCTGCCCCCATCAAGGGGGTGGGCTCTGAGGAAACCGGTTTTTCAGGCTTTTGTTCTCTGGAGGTTTTTTTCTTTGTTTGTTCGTTTGTTTCTCTGGCCTTGGCAGCTTTTCGTGGGTTTCAGAGGTTTAGAGGAAAGCAAACTGCCCCCAGACCTCCCTCTCAGAGAGAAGCCTCAGTCTGTTCCCCTCTGGGTGCTCCAGAGCACATAAATTCCCCCTCGGCCACTGGCAGAGCCAGTTCCCAGTCTCAGTCTCTGGGGACACAGGAACTCCTGCTTGTACCCAAAACCACGATAGCCATGGCTGTCTGGGCAGCTCCAGACCGCCAGAGAGGTTCCAAGCAGCAATAGCACACTGAGATTTTCCCGCTGGCCAGGGCTGGGAGTGTTCAGACTCTCCGGGTCTGAGAGAGCGAGAGAGCACCCATGGCTGGCGCCTGCACGCACCTCTCTCCAGGAGGGGTGAGGGGCGCGACTCAGACTCTGGTAGCGTGGTGCCAGGAGAATGCAAAGGACTTCATTTCTGCTGGCTGGCAAGGCTCCCTGCCCCTCACACTCTCAGGTGCACTGGCGGCCCAGGGACCAAGATCTGGTTTCTTCGCCTGCACTCTCTCTGGCTCAGTGCCAGGGGTGGCTGCCCTGGGTCTAGGGACTCAAGCCCCTGTCCCCAACCGTCCCGATTCCCCAAATCTCCCCCCATGATCCTTTGCTCTGAGTGCCCCCAACCAGACTCCAAGTCAAGGCTGGTCCCCAATCCCAGGGCACTCTCACACTGGGGTATCACTCTCCAATGGGTCGCTTTTGGTGGCTCCCTCCCTCTTTTGTTTATCTTCAGATATCAGTCCGATGTTCCCACTCTGCTTTACCTGCCCACTGGTGTCTTCTGCCCCCCGTAGAGATCCAGAAGTGTATATTCTAATCTCAGGCTGATTTCATGGGTCATCAGAGTTCTTTGGTAGGTAATCAGCTCACTTTAGGGTACAGGTTGAAACAGCACCTCCTCCTACTTCCCCGCCATCTTGTCTTCCCCCCTGGTCCTGGTCCTCAACTTTTATCATTTGTCTGGGTCCCACAAATATTAGGGGGCCGTCTGGGCCCCAAGTAAACCTGGAGCCTGGCTGACTCACACAGGATTAAGTAAGCCACAGTAAGAAGGTGGGATGAATCTGTCAAATAAATAAATAAAGCCTAAAAAAAAATTGGGATGTGATTCCAGCTTTCATGGGAAGCTCCTAGATGGTTCTGAACAAGACAGCTACCAACTGGAAGCTCATCCCTAAATACCAAGTCAACATTGATATTTTTGGAGGCCAAGTTATCAGTGAAAGATTTTTCCACCTCCCTCCCCCTCTTGACTACAACCCTAGAATTGTTGTTTGTGTCCCAGGGATTATAGAACCATCTCAGGCTGTACCACCCCATTTAGGGAGTGGTCTGGTACACCCAAACCTGAGGTATAGCTTAAGTACAACAGAGCCTTTTTTTTCCACCTGTGGTAAAGAGGACAATTCCCTGGGCCACAGTTTCCTGTTGGGAGGCCCTGACTTTGTTCATGCAAACAAAGGACAGAACAGAATTATTTTGCAGGATGAATGTATGCCATATTCACACAGTATATTCTCTCTAATCAGATTAACAATATCCTTACTCCTCCACCATCTAGCTGTATCATCTCAGACTATTTACTTGGCTCTCCTCTACTCCTAAGAAATGTAATGATAATATTTGCCTCATAGCATTGTTGTAAAAATCAAATGATATAAACTACATGAAAAATTTAGAGTAGGGCCCAACACTTACTAAGCACTTAAATGTATTAGTTATTTACCATTATTTTCATCTTCTTCGCTATCAACTGATAAGACTGAGAAGGCCAGATTTCAATTCTGTGAATTTCTTTTTAATGGTGCAATTTACAAAGAAGTGGGCTTTCCACAATTGGCAGTCTTCAGGCAGGGCTGCATAATTATCTTTGCAGGGGACTGCAGAAGTAAGTAGTAAGCCTAAGTGGGGAATTAAATTTCCTGAGTTCTCTTCTGGTGTCAAGATTCTATCATTCTTAGTATGAATTCAGCTTTTTATGGGTGTTACAGCCTTACAGAGTTTATAATCTCATTGGAGAGATTAAAATGACTCACATAAAGCAGATAAGAATTAAGGAAAAGGTGATCCTAATGAGAGCCACTGAGGATGAATGGTTCAATGGTCTGTGTAGGAAGGACAGGAAGACCTCATGGAGCAGGTGGAATTTTGCTCAACACCTAACAGGGAGATACAATGGTTGGGTAGAGAAGGAGGTGGAGGATAACTGAGTAATGCCTATGTCATGGCCTCCAACCTTCCCTATTAAGTCAGACCTTCGCATGTTCCCCCTCTCCCTGACATTGTAGTTCCATGCTGTATTCGAGACCCTCCAGCTGACAGCTGCAGCAGACAGAGGTCTGGGCTTTGAGAAACATCTGTGGATGCTTGCTAGACAGCAGAGGTGGGATGAATTTGCCTTCCTCCATGCTGGGATAAGAGGAATGTTCCTCATTCCTCTTAACCCACTCTGGTTCCATTACTGACAATGTTGCACAGAACCTTGCTACTCCGTGTCATCCAAAGAGCAGCCACTTTGGCCTGTTAGAAATAGAGCATCTCTAGCCTAAAACTTACTTGAATCATAATCTGCATTGTACAAGAGCCCCAGGTGAGCTACTTGTACACAGGAGTGTGAAAAGCATGATTACAACCATGGTTTTCAAATCTGGGAGAGCTGAGAGAGATTCTACCTGAGGGAGTTGACACCTAGGTCTCTCCTCAGGCAGAACGAATCACAATCTCTAGAGATGGGTTCTTGGTATCCACAATTTTTAAATGTGTGGTTTTAAAAATGAGGACCAAATATGATAATCAGGCTTGGAAACCACCACTTTAGGAGAAAATCTAGATGTAGGCCAGACATCTAGGACTCAGAATCACCAACTAGCACCAAATTGTACCAACTGTGGAAAAAAAAAATTCTGTTGAGCCCCAAATGATTATGGAGACCTTCAGAAGACACCCAAACTCCTGAGGCCCTGGGAATGCTCTTTGCAGAACTTGGCAAAATATTTTTCTCTATCAAGTAGGGATATTAAAATACCTATCTCAAGAAGTTACTGAACACACACACCCTCTCTCTTCCAATGAAACAAAGTTCTTTAAATTCTTGCTAATGTTGATGAACTGGATACAGTTATTGACATTTACCTGGAATGTTCTTTCCCCAGATACCCACATCTGGCTCACTGTGGCACTCCTCTGGCTGTCCACGCTCAAATGTCTTCTCATCAAGGTTAAGCTTTCCAACTTCCTCATGTAAAATAGCACAGCTTGCCACCATCATCATCACCACTTTTTATCCTTTTACTCCTCTTCTTATTCTTCTTCATAGCATTTATCCTTGTCTGACATTTCAGATATTTAATAACTGTCTCCTCCAACTAAATTTTAAGATCCACAAGAAAGAGACTTTGTGTCTTTCCCTTCACCATTATATCCCCATTGCTAGAACAGTGCCAAGCAAGCATACAGTTGGCATCAGTAAGTATTTATGAGGTGACTGAATTAATAAATGCACTTTGATGCTAATATCCCTTGACTCTTCAAATATTCCTGATTAAAAGCTAATGAGTCTTTTCAGTACCCTACCCATTTAGTCTTCTTTTTTTTTTTTTAAAGATTTTATTTATTTATTAGTTAGAGAGAGAGAGAGAGAGCACAGGCAGACAGAGAGGCAGGCAGAGGGAGGAGCAGGCTCCCTGCCGAGCAGTGAGCCCGATGTGGGACTCGATCCCAGGACGCTGGGATCATGACATGAGCCGAAGGCAGCCGCTTAACCAACTGAGCCACCCAGACGTCCCCCCATTTAGTCTTCTAGTATGAAGTCTTTCTGACAGACTTCTGCCCCAGAGAGAACTAATGATCCTCTCCTTTGTCTTATATAATCTTTCTTCTTATTATAAGTCAGTGTATCTTTCTCAACTTCTCAACAGACTATGAGCTCTTCAAGAGTGGCAGCCACTTTCTTTTTAACATTTTAAGTAATCTCTACCCCCAACAAAAGGCTTGAACTCAGGACCCTGAGAGCAAAAGTCACATGCTCTACCAACTGAGCCAGACAGGCACCCCACAGGAGCCATTTCTAACTCATCTTTGTGCCACTGGTCCTAGTGTTTGTTGAATGAAAAATGAGTGAATTTTTCCATCGTGAAAGAGGAGCTCATACACACATTCAACAAAATGGTCTCTCTGATTCCAGAGTTGTCGCTGAGGAAAAAGGGAAAAAAACCCAAACAGAACAAAACAGATCTTAAAAAGCCGTTGGCTTCCATTCCTGCATTCACAAGCCTATATCACATCTCTCTATCAAGATCAAAATGAAAGCCCATTGCCTTAATCGTGAAGATTGATGCCAGTAAGCTTAAAGCAGGGCAGAGACCTGACACTGCCGAGGGGACAGCCAAGTCCAGAATCATAGAGAAGCCAGCGGAATGGTTTCCAAAGCATTAGTACAGCCTCTGAATCTCCAGTATAAGGGGCCAACTGCATCAATCTTTCAGCAGATCTACTGCTCCATCTGCTAGGAGACACATGCAAAGTCCATTTATTTCCAAGTGCCCGAGCTGCCGTACTAAATCACAAAGAAAAGAAAAAGAAAGGAGAACAAAGAGCAGACCCTCTTTGCCTGCCATGCTCCTCACCCTGACAGCCTTTGCGGTCTTACCTGGGACTCTGTCAGGCCCAAGAAGGCTGCTCTCGGCAGAGTGGCAAGTTGGGGCAAGACAGAACACTATACCCTCACCTTGAACTGACTATCAATTCGAAACCTTCTATGTCAACACTTGGAAGGACTGATGAAAATCTACTTGTGTTGTTTTAAATTTGACTTTATCAAATCTTCTCATTTTAAAAAAACTAGAATTCTCTTTCCTTTTTAAGAACATGGTGCTTTTAGAATCTTGAAAAAGTCCTTTACCTTCTTAATAAAAGGTTTCTACTTGAATTGAATTGCTTCTGTCTCACAGAAGATGAAACCAGTTTCCTCGTTTTTTTTCATGTAGCCAATATTTCCTGAATACTGGGTGCTGGATACCACTTTAAGCACAACATAGGGTTCCTTTTAGGTGGGGGGAGGTACATTCTAAAGCAGGGAAGTAAAGGTCTGCCAATTCCACTGTCATGGATAACTTACTGCTGACAAAAATTAAAGAAAGAAACGCACATTGTTTCATCATTAATTCCAAGATGCATCCAATTAGTGGGCTTCTGCTATTTATACACTTGCCACATATAAACCTTTTCTATCTGGTCATCACTAAACATGTCCCGAGTGCAAGTCACAAACCAGCCTCGAGTCAGAGCAGGGAGATACGCCCTCTGCCCGGACTGCTTGCGAACGAGCTGATGAACATTCAGTGGCTGCTCCCCATTTAATTAGTTCTGATGGGCTATTGATGTACCACAACTGTTTGTCCTAATAATGAGCTCCAAAATTAGAACGGCTGCAACCCACTTAGACAGCTGCCACAGAAAATAAGCATTTGAAAATGCTCTTGGTCAAGGCAGTGGGGTAGAAATGGCTGTGGTTCAACAGCAAATGCACATGATTATGTCACAGGAGTTTTATTTTTCCATTTCAAGCGTAGTTAGCATACTAGCAGTGATGACCGCAAGAACCGTTACTAGCTGTAGACTTAAGACTGCTGCTTCCTATCAGTACAGCAAGGATAAGCATGCAGCCTGAAGTGTGCTAATCGTGGAGTCGATATAGCAACAGGCACTGAACAATTTAGGTCAGTTCCTTGCAATGTTTAATTAGACTAATATATCTGTTTGCAATTAATAGCAGATGTGACAAGCTAATGTGTCCATGTACAGACAAATTAACCTCTGCCCATCAGCTGCTAGGATCTGTGAGAAAGCTGCCATGTTTTGCTTCTATCCATCCAAGTCTAAATAAAACTGCAAGATAATTATAAACATGGATGTTATTAGAATATATACTTCCCATGAAGTACTGTCCACAAGAAATCCTTTTTTTTAGGCAGGCTTTTAAATACAACAGGAATGAACATCTGTGTTCCCCTTTATTTTATAAAATAGGAGTATGTTTTTATTTACCTGCTAACAGAAATGATTCTGTAATGTTTCAACTGTGTAAAAGAGGCTTGTCTGCACCTAATGCAGTTAAGGCTTATGTCACTGAAATTGGGTATATTCTCCTCAAAACAGAGATTTCTACACTGTAGCTGGAAGTAATGCCTACTTCCCTATTTTGAGTAATTGCAGTGATTCTGAAGGGGGAATCTTAGGGAACAAGACAAAAATGTTCACAGGGTAAGGCTTTGAAAGACAGGAATTCTGGGTGCTGTTTTGTTTGGTGGGGAAGAAGGTCAGGGATAGCACTCAATGGCCTGTCATGTGACTTCTCCCAGTCTGCCTCCAGAAAAGCCAAGGGCCTACCCAGAACCCATGGGGGAAATCTCAGATTGTCCTGGAGCAGAGGCATCTAGCTTTCTGGGCTAAGAGAAGGATGAGGTCCCGATTCTTGATTCCTGAATGGCTGGCAAGGAATCCTTGCTGGCAAAGTACCTGCAGGGCTTGCAAATTACCATCACTCATGGGCTTCTAGGCTGGAATGGTAGAAGCTCTTAAAACGACTCGACTTCAAGAAGTCCAACTTCCCCTCCCAGTCGGTGAGCTGCAGCTGGCTTCCAAAATCCTCCTGGCCTCTCTCCTGCTCCTGCTGGCTCTCACTGTGCCAGCCACCCTCAAATCTAGTAGGAAACTGGGGATTGCGTGGAAAATGCCCTGTTATGCCACAGAATCCAACAACATACTCTTACTCCGCTGTACAGAGTTCATGTGGACAAGTCTTGAAAACCAACCACACAGAGGCAGTTACTTACAAGGTGATTTTGATGTGAGGAAGCCCCACAAGTCACAACTCCTGACAAGGAAAAAAGCCCAGCTTTGAGACATCAAAAACTTCAGAGGGATATGGGAAATGGGTAAATGTAAAAAGGATAAAGCCCCTGGGATGATTTAGTCTCAAGAAGGAAAGAAATGGGTTGCTTAATGTCTCTTTAAATATAGACAGGATTATTATTCAGCAGCTGTATCCAGATGTATGAACACTTGTCTACTGAGGATAGGATAGGAAACAATGGGCTTTAGCTAGGGAAAGAAAGGATAGATATGTATAAAGGGGGGCTTCCTGACATGTGCGGTTATAAAGCATTGTAATGGGATAGTAGAGGGACTGTCAGATCCACTTCCCCACAGAATTTTAAGAACACAACAGACACCTCTTGGTAAAAATGGTTTAGATAAAACCTCCCTGGAGGCTGGAGGATGGATCAGATGACTTCTCTGGGGCCCTTTCAGCCCTATGTGTTTATCATTTTAAAACTGGACAACAACACTTTTTCAGATAAGCCTTATCTGGTAAACTAGAAGCTGTACTCCCTCCTCCCCCATCGAATCTGATCTGAACTTCTCTGTTTATACCTTGCTTTGCTCATGCCTACTTGACACTTGCTCTTTGGATATTGTGCTGGCTGTTGCGATGTGCTATCAGGCCAGCAGACTCTATCACAGATGGATGGCACGTTTGCAAGGACAGAGGAAAGATGGTTTCTTAAGCACAGCGTACAAAGGCAGCGTAGGCTCCCTGCACCTGGAAACAGAATCACTAACAAAGCAGACCCTATTTTAACAATTTTTTTTTACAGTGACTTAAATCTCATTTGAGACCAAAATATTTTGCTTGCATGGGGGAAACCTTCCATTCTATCACACGTGGTAGGATTTTCCTCAGACCTGGTGTTCCTTTGAAGTCACACAGCCATTCACTTATAGCATCACTCTGAGTGGCTTGCGCTGGAGGAGACCGGGTGGCCGTCCTAGTCCTCTACAGCACATGGCGAACTTGAGAGCACGTGAATGATGCTTCACAATGTGAAGGGCTCTTCTGAAACCCTGTACTTTTCAAGTTCCAGATGGTTGCCTGTCTTCTATGATTCAGAGTTTAACAAAAGCATGCTGGCTTCCCATGACATACCCTAACAGGAGAAGGTTGAAAATTAAAAGTCTGAGATTTATGAGGCCAAGGAATTAGTTTAAGTCACCTGAGAATTACCCAGTTAAAGTCATTTGAAAAATAATTCCGTATCTAAACTGACTGCCATCAGGAGAAACTCCGCTATTTTTTTTAAAGATTTTACTTATTTATCTGACAGAGATCACAAGCAGGCAGAGAAGCAGGCAGAGAGAGAGGAGAGGAAGCAGGCTCCCTGCTGAGCAGAAAGCCTGATGCGGGGTTCGACCCCAGGACTCTCAGACCATGACCTGGGCCAAAGGCAGAGGCTTAGGCCACTGAGCCACCAAGGTGCCCCAAAACTCCACTATTTTAAGTAGAACAAAACCTCCAGCTTTAACTAAAGTCACCCGCATGTAAGATGCAGAGTATCTCCAGGGAGAGCAATGTCTGCACAATAAACCAATTCATTAAGAAGTCACACTTTGACTTCTGCAGTTGGTCAAAATCTTAGCTCTGCACATTCATGCATGCAGGAAATGTCACTATGTATATTATTTTGACTAAATTTATTTGGAGGCCCTATTTGGCATGGTGTAAGAAACAAAATCTCAGGTTGTTCTGAGTCTCCCCCGTATCTCCCCAGGAGGTGAGAAGTTCCAAGATACTTGTGGGATATCAAAGCATTAGTTGAAAGCCTCTGGT
Organism: Taxidea taxus jeffersonii; assembly: GCA_003697995.1. Classification (NCBI taxonomy): domain Eukaryota; kingdom Metazoa; phylum Chordata; class Mammalia; order Carnivora; family Mustelidae; genus Taxidea; species Taxidea taxus. The sequence continues at coordinate 205,659 of ML106401.1, forward strand.
CCACAGTAGCATCAGTATGCATGTTGACACCCACCAACATGTCCATCTGGTCTTTGGTCACCCATCTTGGCATGTCACCAATGCATTCTCCTTGTCCCCGCTGCAAAACTTGAGGTGTCTGCTATCTCCCAAATACTTCTCTCCTCCACTCAACTAGTGAGGGTCATCACTACACTGCTCTCGTTTAGGCCAGGGACTCAGAATTGTTTCTGGTCCCTTTGGGTAGATGGGACCAGCTACCTAATATGTGGGGCCCAAAGCAAAATGAAAATGCTGGGCGCCTTGTTCAAAAATTAAGAATTTTAGTAGGAGAGCATTAAGCCAAGGGCAAGGAGCTATGTGACTACACAGGTCACTCAAGAATCCAGCCCTGTGTGCAGACATCCTACTCCTTTTGCTACACACCATGCTGGGTATTAGGGCCATCTGTTCTAAATAATTCAAGCATCCCTGGAGATTCTGCCTTCAAGAGCACTCACTACAGGGCGGAAGTGGCTGGTGCACCCAACACACACAGCTCCTTCCCTCAGCCACCTTCCTTCTCTTCCCCGTCTTTCCCTCCACACAAACCACCCTGCAGATGTCCTGAAGCCTTGGCTCTTCTCTATCCTTCTGAACCTATTTTTTTAGGGTGGGTGGGGGAGCAGATCTGCTTATGGCCTGAAATCTTTAGAGCTTGGACTTTTGAAACTAAACCCAATAAGCAGGCTATTTTTTTTTGAAGTTTTTATTTATTTATTTGACAGAGATAACAAGTAGGCAGAGAGGCAGGCAGAGAAGCGGGGGCGGGGAGGCAGGCTCCCTGCTGAGCAGAGAGCCTAATGCGCTCAATCCCAGGATGGGCTGGGATCATGACCTGACCTGAAGGCAGAGGCTTTAACCCACTGAGCCACCCAGTTGCCCCAATGAGCAGGCTATCTTAACTCAAAGGCCTTTCCTTTAATATTACAACTACCATTTTCTATAGAACCTGTTTTGAAGCACAAAAGCTCTGTTTTTCATTCCCTTTTACTTCTACCTCGCTAGCCTTTGCTGGGGTGAATAGCCCTCCAAATACTCCCGCTGCTGATGGAATGAGGACAGAGCCAATAGGGAACAGGAAAGGGTGGAAAAACAACTATGGGGCCTCAGTTTACCGATAAGGGAAGTTAAATACACTGAGCAGGGTCACACAACTAAACGGCAGAGCTGGGATGTCAGCTTTGTGGTTTGTCTCCAGAGTCTGATACTTGATCATAATGCTATACTGCCTCTTATAGTAAGCACGAATGCATCGCAGCTCCAGTATTTATGATGATAAAGCATCAACAATTGGGTTCCTTACATTTCCCAGAAACAAAAGCATACACAGACCAATAAACATCTTTAAGATACAAAAAAGGAAATTTTGTTTAGTTTGACACTTAACAGCTTGTCCCCAATCTTTATGTTAGATGTTACAACTGTAACAGAAAGTAGTCACAAACAGGACCTAACATGATTGTCTCATTTCTTCTTTAACAGGGGTAGGCAGGCCATAGAGTAATACAGAAAGCAGAGGTAGGCCAACACATTCCAGTAAGGTCCTGCACTTTTTTTTTTCCTTTTCCAGTTACTCAGCTATGTTTATATAGGTGTACCAGTCATCTTCAGGCTCTGTGGTCTTTTGAAGCCACCAAGCTTGCAGTACACTCTTCCAATAGGAAGGTGACATCCAAAGGGTGATTTCTGAATGTAAGCCTTTACTCAGGTCACCTCGAGGTCATCGTGAAAGAACATAAGCTGCTCTGGCTTAAACACGTGCTACTGTGTGACTATGAAGGAAACACATAGCTTCTCTGAGCCTCAGTGGCTAACAGCTCCCACATAAGACATTGAATACAAGCACCTGGGTCAACATCAGAACCTGTAGGTATTTGGAATCTAAGATTTGCCTCTCTTCTTCCCACTTCTTAGATTCAGACAGTAATCCAACTGATGCACATTTTAGCTAACACTCAGATGTTGCTTTTTACATGTCAAACACTATGCAAAGCACGTGACATCTATTCACTCATTTAATCCTCACAACAATCCCTTCAAGTAGGGACTATTAGCCACCTCACTGTACAGATGGAGAGACTGAAGCACAAGAGGTTAAGGAACCTGCCAAACATCACACACTTACAGAAGAACCCATGCACTCTGGCTCCAGAATCTACTCACCTTGAATAAATCATTTTGTTTGACATGTAGCCTTTCATTTTTAGATGTTTTATTATCCTTATCCTTAAAGCAGGGCACAGTACTAGATAAAAATACAGAGAATGTTTTAGTAATCTTGAGGTAGGTTGTCCTTCCTAAGCAAGACAAAGAAGCTGTAACACACAAAGTAAAAGACCAACTACGTAAAAATTTCAACTTCTAGGACTTCCTTAAAGTTATAGGGCAAATGACCAACTGGGAGATAACACTTGCATCACATACAATGGACAAAGAGTTAAAATCTGTAACATGTAAATATTTCCATGAATTGATTAGAAAATGAGGACAATTCGGGGCGCCTGAGTGGCTCAGTGGGTTAAAGCCGCTGCCTTCGGCTCGGGTCATGATCCCAGGGTCCTGGAATCGAGCCCCGCATCGGGCTCTCTGCTTGGCAGGGAGCCTGCTTCCCTTCCTCTCTCTGTCTGCCTGCCTCTCTGCCTGCTTGTGATCTCTGTCAAATAAATAAATAAAACCTTTAAAAAAAAAAAAAAGAAAATGAGGACAATTCAATGAAAAATTGATGAATAATATAAAAAGGCAAGCCACACACACACACAAATGACCACTGTATATGAAAATAGGCTCGAACAGACCCATAACCAGTAAGGAGATCGAAGCAGTCATCAAAAATCTCCCAATAAACAAGAGTCCAGGGCCAAACGGCTTCCCAGAGGAATTCTACCAAACATTGAAAGAAGAATTAATGCCTATTTTCCTGAAACTGTTCCAGAAAATAGAAATGGAAGGAAAACTTCCAAACTCATTTTATGAGGCCAACATTACCTTAATCCCAAAACTGAACAAAGACCCCATCAAAAAAGAGAATTACAAACCAATATCCTCAATGAACACAGACACAAAAATTCTCACCAAAATACTAGCCAATAGGATCCAACAGTACATTAAAAGAATTATTCACCATGACCAAGTGGGATTTATTCCAGGGCTGCAAGGTTGGTTCAATATCCACAAATCAGTCAATGTGATACAATACATTAAGAAAGAACAAGAACCATATGATATTCTCAATAGATGCTGAAAAAGCATTTGACAAAGTATAGCATCCATTCTTGATCAAAACTCTTCAAAGTGTAGGGACAGAGGGCACATACCTCAATATCATCAAAGCTATCCATGAAAAACCCACAGTGAATCGTTCTCAATGGAGAAAAACTGAAAGTTTTTCCCCTAAGGTCAGGAACATGGCAGGGATGTCCATTATCACCACTGCTATTCAACATAGTACTAGAAGTCCTAGCCTCAGCAATCAGACAACAAAAGGAAATTAAAGGCATCCAAATCGGCAAAGAAGAAGTCAAATTATCCCTTTGGAGATGATATGGTACTATATGTGGAAAACCCAAAAGACTCCACTCCAAATCTGCTACAACTTGTATAGGAATTCAGTAAAGTGTCAGGATATAAAAATCAATGCACAGAAATCACCAACAATAAGACAGAAGAAAGAGAAATTAAGGAGTCAATCCCACTTACAACTGCACCCAAAATTATAAGAAACCTAGGAATAAATCTAATCATAGAGGCAAAGAATCTGTACTCAGGAAACTATAAAGTACTCATGAAAGAAACTGAGGAAGACACAAAGAAATGGAAAAATGTTCCATGCTCCTGGATTGGAAGAACAAATATTGTGAAAATGTCTATGCTACCTAAAGCTATCTACACATTTAATGCAAGCCCTATTCAAAATCCCATCCAGTTTTTTCAAAGAAATGGAACAAATAATCCTAAAATTTATATGGAACTAGAAAAGACCTTGAATAGCCAAAGGAATATTGAAAAAGAAAGCCAAAGTTGGTGCCATCACAATTCCGGACTTCAAGCTCTATTACAAAGTTGTCATCATTGAGACAGTATGGTACTGGCACAAAAACAGACACATAGATCAATGGAACAGAATAGAGAGCCCAGAAATAGACCCTCAACTCTATGGTCAACTAATCTTTGACAAAGCAGGAAAGAATGTCCAATGGAAAAAAGACAGCCTCTTTAACAAATGGTGTTGGGAAAATTGGACAGCCACATGCAGAAAAATGAAACTGGACCATTTCCTTACACCATACACAAAAATAGAGTCAAAATGGATGAAGAACCTCAGCAGTGTGAGAAAGGAAGCCATCAAAATCCTTGAGGAGAACACAGGCAGCAACCTCTTCAACCTCAGCCACAGCAATTTCTTCCTAGAAACATCACCATAGACAAGGGAAGCAAGGGCAAAAATGAACTATTGGGACTTCATTTGCAGCAAAGGAAACAGTCAACAAAACCAAAAGACAACTGACAGAATGGGAGAAGATATTTGCAAACGACATATCAGATAAAGGGCTAGTATCCAAAATCTATACAGAGCTTAGCAAACTCAATGCCCAAAGAACAAATAATCCAATCAAGAAATGGGCAGAGGACATGAACAAACATTTCTGCAAAGACGACATCCAGATGGCCAACAGACACAAGAAAAAGTGCTCCACATCACTGGGCATCATGGAAATACAAATCAGAACCACCATGAGATACCACCTCACACCAGTCAGAATGTCTAAAATTAACAAGTCAGGAAATGACAGATGCTGGTGAGGATGCAGAGAAAGGGGAACCCTCCTACACTGCTGGTGGGAACGGAAGCTGGTGCAGCCACTCTGGAAAAGAGCATGGAAGTTCCTCAAAAAGTTGAAAATAGAGCTACCCTACGACCTAGCAACCGCACTACTGGGTATTTACCCTAAAGATACAAATGTAGTGATCCGAAGGGGCACGTGCACCCAAATGTTTATTGCAGCAATGTCCACAATAGCCAAACTATGGAAAGAACCTAGATGTCCATCAACAGATGAATGTATAAGGAAGAGATGATATGTATGAGTGTGTGTGTATATATAATACATACACACATACATACATACCATGGAATATTATGTTGCCATCAAAAGAAATGAAATCTTGCCATTTGCAATGACATGGATAGAAGTAAAGGGTATTATGCTGAGCAAAATAAGTCAATCAGAGAAAGATAATTATCATATGATCTCCCTGATATGAGGAATTTGAGAGGCAAAGTGTGGGGTTTGGGGGGTAGGGAAGGAAAAAATGAAACAAGATGGGATTGGGAGGGAGACAAAGCATAAGAGACTCTTAATCTCACAAAACAGAGGGTTGCCGGGGGCAGGGGGTTAGAGAGAGGGTGGTTGGGTTATGGACATTGGGGAGGGTATGTGCTATGGTGAGTGCTGTGAAGTGTGTAAGCCTGATGATTCACAGACCTGTAACCCTGGGGCTAATAATACATTATATGTTAATAAAAATTTTAAAAATTTGCTCCATCTCATTAATCAAGAAATAATAATTAAAACAATAATGAGATATCACTTTTTGTCCATTGGATTGCCAAAAAGAGGGAAAAAAATAATACGTGGAGTAGCAAATATGTGGGCAAAACAGTATTTTCATGATATTATATAACTATAAATTGAAACAGCATTTTGGAAATGTGGCAGTACCTATCAAAATTTAAAATACATACATTCTTTCTCTGATTGACTTATTTCACTTAGCATGATCCTCTAGCTCCATCCACATTGTTGCATATGGCAAGATTTCATTTTTTTTTTTATGGCTGAGTAATATTCTATTGTGTGTATATACCACCTCATCTTTATTCACTAATCTGTAGATGGACATCTAGGCTCTTTCCATAATTTGGCTATTGTCAATAATGCTGCTATAAACATCAGGGTACATGTATCCCTTGAGTTAGCATTTTTTGTATCCTTTGGGTAAATATCTAATAGTTCAAGAGAAAAACAAAATACCATATGACTTCATTCATACGTGGAACTAAAGAAACAAAACAGATGAACATACAGGGAAAAGAAAAAAAGAGAGAGAGGCAAACCAGAAAACAGACTCTTAACTATAGAGAATGAACGGATGGCTACCAGAGTTTAAAATGGGTGATGGGGGGCACCTGGGTGGCTCAGTGGGTGCCTTCAGCTTGGGTCATGATCTTAGGGTGGTGGGATCGAGCCCCACATTGGGCTCTCTGCTCGACGGGGAGCCTGCTTCCCCCTCTCTCTCTCTGCCTGCCTCTCTGCCTATTTATGATCTCACTCTCTGTCAAATAAATAAAATCTTTTAAAAAAATAAAATGGGTGATGGGGATTAAGGAGGGCAATGTGGCCATTGCTGCTATGAACATTGGGATCATCACCCAGTTGTATGTAAGTGATGAATCACTAAATTCTATACCTGAAACTAATATTACACTGTATGTTAACTAGAATTCAAATAAAAACTTGAAAAAAAAATTTATATACCCTTTGCTTTAGCTATGGACCCCTAGAAGTCTAACCTATGGAGTACTCTGCATGTATACAAAGTTATATGTATAGGATATTCACTGTAAAATTATTGATTACAGTAAAAAAACAAAATGTAAACTGAAATTGAACAAAAGGCACTGACAAAGATACATCTCTGCAATTAAATAATCCAAAGGAAATGGAACCTTGGGCAATGACATGGAAATATCTCCAAGAACATTGTTAAAGAAAAAGAGCTTTCTGTGGAGCAAAATGAATAATGTAATTCCCATTTATAAAAACCAAAACTGAGCATGCACATGCACACACATACACACACAAAGTATATGAAATTACAGTATCTGTTATATTACAAATATACCTTATGTAAATTTACAGTGATGGGTCCAAAAGGATACACACTAGTAATTATTACAAAATAAATTATGTTCATGTGTGTCTCACAGGAAGAGCACATGGATGTGAATTTACTGAATCCTTTCTCCATAAAGGAACTCCCTTTCAGCACAGTGCTGGCTAGTACCACAGCAGACTTTGATTTTCACTCTGTAACATTTTATATTGTCTGAATTTTTAATAATAAACATATTCATTTATTATTTATACAATTTCAATATTTTTAGGGAATCAAATACAAAGAAAATAAAAAACAAAAATATTGGGAAAAAATGTGCTGTGGTGGCTAAAAATGCCTGCCAAAAATATCAGGTCCTAATCCCTGGAACCCTGTACCTTTTACTTTATTGTAAAAGGGGTCTTTGTTGATGGGATTAAGGGTTTGGGCAAGAGGAGATTATCATGAAATCACACGCATCCTTTTAAGAAGGAAACAGATTTAAACTGCATAGGAGGAGGAAGGTGAGAAGAGAGAGAGAGAGAGATTTGAAGATGCTGGTGTTGGGGCGCCTGGGTGGCTCAGTGGTTTAAGCCTCTGCCTTCGGCTCAGGTCATGATCTCAGGGTCCTGGGATCGAGCCCCGCATCGGGCTCTCTGCTCAGCGGGGAGCCTGCTTCCCCCCCTCTCTCTGTCTGCTTCTCTGCCTACTTGTGATCTCTCTGTCAAATAAATAAAATCTTAAAAAAAAAAAAAATGCTGGTGTTGAAGGATGGAGTGGCAAAGCCACAAACCAAGGAATGCTGGCAGCCACCAGAAGCTGGAAGAAGAAACACACTAACCCCCATAGCCCCCAGGGAGCCCAGTCCTGCCAACACCTTGATATTTGGCCCAGTGGTACTAATTTCACACTTCTGGCCTCCAGAACTATGCCATAATTTCTGCTGTTTTAATCTACCCAATTTATGGTATTTTGTGAAAGTATCCGCAAGAAACTAATACATGTACATTCTAGAAGAAAAATGCATAAACACACATAGAAAAAAAAAACCACTTGTAATCCCACTGCCTGGGAGTAATTTAACATTTTTGGTGCTTCTTTCTAATCTTTCACTTTTAAAATGTGAATATATACATTATTGCTTTTGTATAACCTAGTAGTGGAGTTTCTGGATCATATGGTCAGTGTGTGCTTAATTTTTAAACAAAGTACCAAAGGGATTTCCAAAGCACTTGTACCATTTTACATTCCCACAGACAATTCCAGTCCATGAACCGGTGTACAGTCAATCTTTTTAATGGTAACTCAGTCTAATAAATGTGAATTGGTATCTCATAACGGTTTCAATTTGGATTTTTATGTGTTTGCTGGCCATTTTTATATTTTCTCTGAAATGTCTATTTAAATATCTTGCCCAGTTTTGACTGCAGTGTTTGTCTTATTATTGAGCTGGAAGATTTTTTTATATACTCTAGATGCATTATTTGCCTGATGTATGTGCTACATATGCATATACAGATATTTCTCCCACTCTTTGCTCACTTTGTTTTCTGAAAGGTATCTTCTGAAAAGTAGAGGTTTTAAATTTTGATTTATCAGTTGTTGTCTTCCACAGTTTATTTTATGTGTTAATAAAACTTCCCTGCCCTAAGTTTGCAAAGATGTTCTCTTCAGGGTTTTTTTTCTGGAAATATTATAGTTTTAGATTTTAGATTCAGTTCTACAATCTACTGTAAGATAATTTTTGTGTATGGTGTGAGGTAAGGGTCAATGTTCATTTTTCCCCCAATGGATATCCATTTGATCCACTAATTTTTGCCTAAAAGCTTTCCTTTCCATTAAATTGTTTTGTCGATTAAAAAAAAAATCAATTCACCATTTATGTGTAGGCCTATTTCTACAACCTATTCTGTTCCAATGATCTATGTATCTTTTTGCCAATATCAATTTTATATTAATAAATGTAGCTTTATAGCAAGTCTTAAAATCAGAAAGGTAAGTTCTTTTTGTTCTTTTTGAAAATTATTTTGGTTTCTCCAGGTCCTTTGTTTCCATATACCTTTTAGAATCAGCTTGCCAATTTCTACCAAAAAAAATCTGCTGAATTTTTTTTTAAAGATTTTATTTATTTATTTGACAGACAGAGATCACAAGTAGGCAGAGAGGCTAGCAGAGGGGGGAGGAAGCAGGCTCCCCGCCAAGCAGAGAGCCCGATGAGGGGCTCGATCCCAGGACCCTGGGATCATGACCCCAGCTGAAGGCAGAGGCTTTAACCCACTGAGCCACCCAGGCACCCCAATCTGCTGAATTTTTGAAGACTTATTTGAGAAAGAGAGAAAGAGAGAGAGGGCATGAGAGAGTGCACACACATCCGGTGTTGGGGGAAGGGTACAGGGAGAGACAGAATCTCAAGCAGACTCCCTATTGAGCGCAGAGCCTGAATCGGGGCACCATCTCATGACCCTGAGATCATGATTTGAGCCCAAATCAAGAGTGCAATGCTTAACTGACGAAACCACCCAGGCAACCCACTCTTGAAATTTTTATTTGAATTGTACTGTATATGTAGATCAATCTGGGGAGAGCTGCCATCCCAACAGCAAGTCTTCCAGTCCACTTATCACAAAATCTTTTACATACTACTTATCACATATGTAACTCAAATTTTCCCAAACCTAAACTGTACAATGTGTATATGCAAATTAATCCTCTCATTCATCCATTTACTCATTCAACAAAAGTTTTTTTTTTTTTTTTAAGATTTTATTTACTTATTTGTTAGAGAGAGAGAGAGAGCACAGGCAGACAGAGTGGCAGGCAGAGGCAGAGGGAAGCAGGCTCCCCACCAAGCAAGGAGCCCGATGTGGGACTCAATCCTAGGACGCTGGGGTCATGACCTGAGCCGAAGGCAGCTGCTTAACCAACTGAGCCACCCAGGTGTCCCTCATTCAACAAAAGTTTTAAGTGCTTACTGTTGGGTCCGTAATCAAAGGAGCGAGACTGATACAAAGCGAAGGTCAAGCAAAGCTTTATTTCGTGCCAAGCATCAAGAATCAAACTGGCCGGCCAGGGCCATCTCTTACAAAGAGGCGACCTCTCCCTGCCTTACAGACTAACTTTTATAGGGCAAAGGCCATGTGATTGGGCCTGGCCACATACAGAGAAAGCTGCACAGTCATGCTAGGTCACACACAGGTGACCAATTGTGTTACAATTGACCCTATAATAGACATTTTAACTACCCTATCACCTTGGTCAGAATTGGCGCCCAAGAGGCGGGGTTCACACACCTTGGTAGCTAGGGAAACAGTATGCGCCCTCATTGATTGGATACTCCCACCAGGCCTGACCTGCCCTTGTAGTTGGGCTTTGTTACCTGGGACTGATTTCCAGGACTTGTTTTTAAGGGACTTGTTTTTAAGTAAGACTCCTGCGGGGAGCTGCATCGGGGAGCGGTGCTGCCTAGCTCTTGCGGAAGGGGGGCAGGGACAGTTTAAGCTTTACTGCATAAACAACACAATGGCTATTCAACCGAAATGGAGCCGTTTTGGCTAAATAGGCCCTTACACTTACAAGCCTCCCCCTCTTGTAGGTGCTTAAGATATAGTACTAAACAGAGACATAAATTCTTTGCTCTTGGGGCCCCTGGGTGGTTCAGTTGGTTAAGCATCTTCCTTTGGCTCAGGTCATGATCCCGGGGTCCTGGGACTGAGTCTGGCTTCGGGCTCCCTGCTCAGTGGGGAGTCTGCTTCTCCCTCTTCTGCCTGTCACTCCTCCTGCTAATGTTCTCACTTGCTTTCTCTCTCTCTCTCTCTCTCTGACAAATAAAATCTTTAAAAAATACATAAATAAAATAAATTATTTGCTCTCTTGGAGCTTAAACGATTACCTTAAAATTTATCACCCTAACTCCTTTCCTTCTACCCACTGAGTAAGAACTCTGGCCTTCGGGTAGTTCTGGGAGCCCTCGGGGAGTATCCTACATGAGGTCAGAAACAAGGTGTATTGACCGCATAAGAACACCCGCAAAGTACCACTGTCCGGTACTACCTCCCTCCACAGTTCACTCCTTGCTCCACCGCTAGTGAACCTGCCAGCCCAAACAACTCCAGCCCAGGGGCTAGTCAAGATCTCCTTTTGCTCAAGAAGAGAGTAGGACAGAGCTAAGTGTTTCTACATCTTTGTCTGAAATAGATGTTAACTTCATCCCTAGGTGACAGACAAGAAAACTAAGGCCCAGAGATGGCCAGTGGCTTGGTTACAGACACACAGCCAGTAAGTGGCAGAACCTAGATTCAAATTCAGATCCAACTATGTATTGTTGCCTCTCAACCTCGTGGATTCAAATAAATGTTCAGATATGAGGGCATAACCCAGAGCCACAGAGAAAACGCACATCATCAGTGAAGCAGGCTGTCTCCTGCCTCCTGTGAAAGAGACCAGTAGGTGCCTTGACCTTGCTCCCCAGAGTCCTGGAAGGACTGTCAAACACAACTGGTCCTTTAACAGCGAGATTCTTAAGAACCTTTAGATGGCCTTCAGAGGGAATCAGGGAAGCCTCTGGAAGAGTATGCCAAGGTTTCTGTGCCTGTTTATACAACATTTCTTGGTAGAAAAATTTGCAATTTCCTAAAGTGGTCCTGTCCTCTCCCAAACTGTTACAAACTGCCACACTACAAAGCTATCTACCCTTCGGCCCTCTGCCTGGGACATGCAATCTGATTACTCACCAAGTGTTTACTTACTGAGCACAAACAGGGAAAGCCAGGGCCAGCACTTAGTACTAACTAAGGAAGCAACAGAAAATACTAAGTGGTAAATGCCTGCTGGAGGGAGGAAGGTAGTGGGGGAAGAGACGGAGAGAGATACACAGAGAGGGAGGAGAGAAAGAGAGCACGCACTACAGTTGTTGAGGGGAGAGGGGGAACATCGTGGGATCCTTAGGGAAGACTTGAAAGAAAGGGCAAGCCAGGAACTGAAGGTTGAAGGACGAGTGTTTCCAGGATTTGCTCTCGGGTGTAAACAAGAATGAAACTCTTTGCTCCTGGGGCCAGGTTCAGTATCAGTGGGTAACCGGGCAGCTGTGGCCACTAGATTACCATTAAATGCAACTTGGTTGTTATTGTCCTATTGGGTCATCAGCATTCTGCTAGTAGCAGAGCATAAAGGGGGAAAGGAAAGCTACATTGAAGAGAAGATAAAAAGAACACAGCAAGCAGAAAATAAAATGCCTTCAGTCTATTTTGCAGACTCAAACCCACTAATCGATCTTTCTGACTCCAAGTTGAGCTACCACAGGACATAATATACACACAGATCAGCAGTAGCACACACATTTTGACATCATCTGGCCATGGAAAAGAAAGGCATTTTAAAGAAGTCATTAAATCATTTGGCCAAGGGAACTGCCCACCAGTCTCCATCTCTGTAGCCCAGTCTGAGTCAGCCTCTGGTCTCTCCTATCTGAATTCCATTCTGTACACATGCGAGACACATTGTTTCACTCCAGCATCATGCAGACACACTTGATATTTAAAGCAGGTTATCTATTTTTAGTTGACTGCTGAACATCTGTCGGCCTCTCTCCTTAATAGACTGCTCAGTAGACAAGAAGGAGAAGAGCAGTGTAAAATCATTTTGTTGTGCAATACCATGATTAGTTTTCTCAAGTTGACAGCCAGGCTTAACAAGATTCTCCTCTTCAGGAAAGGTTCTTTTGATGGATGGTGTCCCTGTGGCTCTAAACTGAATAGCAGAAGCAAGAAGGAGGTGAATTCTATAGTTGGAGAGAGTCTTTTTCCTGCTAACTCAGGTGTAATTGATAAAACCCCATCCCTCACATAGCCCCAAAGTGCAAGTCCAAGAAAAAGGACAGGGTTTTTTTGTTTTCTTTTTTGTTTTCTTGCTTTGCTTTAACAGAATTATCCCCAGTTCTGTCTCTTCTGAACCTGAACTTGATTACAAATAGTAACCTGGGACTGGCAGCCAAGTTTAATATTTCGCTGTACATGTTGGGGAAAAAAATTCTCCAAATCTCAATTAAAAAACAAAGACAAATGACACACTGCCTATGAAAACAAAGGAATGCAGCACTGGGAGAGAAACCCAGAGGTTCAGGAAGGTAGATGTTTGATGAATTCTAAAAATCTTCATACCTAACAGTCGCATTCACAGGAAAGGTCTTGATTTTTCTCATTCATCAATATGGAAAGAACTGAGCCAGGATAAAACTCAAATTTCTCTATAAAATACGCCCTTCTTTTACACTTTCCCTTTGTAAGCAGGCCCTTTAGGCTTTGAGTCATCTGGGTAGGATCAGTAACAACATCACTTTTTTGGGCTGTTACAGGTGAACTCAGTGGATGTGTCTGAGAGAAAATACAGGAGAGAGTGGTAAAGCCCACCTAAGATGTCAGCCTGACAGGATTTGATTTAGGATTTTAAGGACTTGACTGACCCACAGGGAGGAAGCAGAGCTTTGAAAGGAGGAGAAGGAAAAAACCCTCTTCATTTCCATCCATGTATTTACATTACATATTTAAATATATTCACATATTTCCATATCTTATATGGAAGCTTTATATTTATTTATATCCACTGTACCTACATGTGGGATCTACAATTGCACATGTGAAAAGGTCCAGAATCAGTCCTGAGAGGTCTCATGGGGACTGAGACATAGCAGCTTTAGGAGACAAATGTTTCCTGTAATCTTCTATTTACAAATCAGCACAAGGGGCAGCTGGGCAGCTCAGTGGTTGAGCATCCAACTTTTGATTCTGGTTCAGGCCATGATCTCAGCGTTCTGAGATCGAGCCCCATGTTGGCTCTGCACTGGGTGTGAAGCCTGCTTGGGATTCTCTCTCACCCTCTCTCTTGCTGACCCCCCTCCCTCTCTAAGAAAAAAAAAAGAAAAAGAGCATGAAAAACACAGCTTCAACAAAACCAACCATAACAAGATTTTAAAGTCCTAAAATTTGTCATGAAAATAAACCCCTTTTACATTTCTTAACAATGGCAGCACAGTTAGTTATAAGGCATAATTGAGCATAGGGAATAAATAGCTACTAAAAGGCATTTGTGATGAGATGATCTCACATACGGATGTCTCATACCATGCTTTCAGGGAGGGGAGAAGTTAATGAGATGGTTGTCATATCTGATAATCCTATCCCATTACTTATCATTTCATGGAACCTTTACAGAATCCCTACTATGTGCCAAGGAGTATTCGTTGGAATGTAAAGATGGGGATGTGGGCAGCTCTTGCTTTGTCATTATAGGTCATCCTCAGTTCACGGAGTATGGAGTATCTTGTCCCAGAGGGTGAAGCAAGCCCTTCCCTGTCTAACCTCCCAAGCTCATCATCAGGGCACGTCTACAGGTGAGATGTGAAACACTAAAAGCAAGCACACCTTATCTTCACCACAAATTATTTTAAATGGGTTGTAAGTTTAGAGTAGCAAGTGTTGTCACAAATACGCAATGGAATACTGTTAGAATCAATCATGCCTACTCTGACATCCTATTTTTCCATTTTAATCTGCTTGTGCTTTGTTTTTACATTTTGACACATACCTTAATGATAAGTACCATTTTTTTTTGCCACCAAAGGGCTCTCAACCAGACACATAAATATTGTCTCATTTAATCTCACAAGAACCACTTACAGTAAGTACAATCACAGCCATCTACATAAAAAAAAAAAAAGGACAGTCAGGCAGCAAAAGTCACATGACCAGTCAGTAGCAGAGCTGGGACTCAAACACCGTTCTAAATGACTCCCAAACTCTGGCCCTTTCTTTCTATGCTGTACTTGTGTATCGTCCCTTAACTATGTCTTTCCAAAAGATCTGGATAGCTGAGGCGCTGGTACCCACTTCTGCCAATTCCTGTCTTTACTTCCCCCTTGGTCTTTTCAGACAATTTTTCCTTGCCGTTAGCCATTCCCGACCATGATGCTATTTTCAGGCTAATCCAGAGTCTAGGAAAATAGACACACAACTAGAGTAGTTACTGGGGTTAATGAGGGAAAGATGTTTAATGTGTTGAAAATGCAGATTTTTGATAAAGTTCATTTACATTTGTAGTGAGAAAAAAGCAACAAATTTTAAATGGCGTGTGACTTTTTCACCGGCTCTTAGTCTGAACTTCCAAGAGAGCTTCATAATTACAAATGTTACAGCCTAACAAAAACATAATAAACAGAATCTCCACTTAATAAATTATTTATATGCTAGCTGACATAAAGCCTCTGTCAGTAAGTCAGATAACTGAAAAGAGAAAAGGCAAATTGTCTGAGAAACATACTGCATATGTCCTGATTAGAAAGGATTTTTTTTAAGTGACTAATTTTGAGTTCTGTAACAGCTTATTGTGGCGCACATTTAGTTAGTTATTATAGTTGTATTAGTTAATACAACTGGTTATCAATTTTAACTTTAAAAATATAACTGCATACCTCTGTGACATAACTGTTCAGTTTATTCAGCTATTAACTCAGAGACTGATGGTAACAGCTCAAGGTAAGGTGTAATTTTAACCATTCAAGGGCATAAGGTTTTCCCACTGTTTTATCATCTATAGATTCCCCGATGGAAATTGACCCTCCAGTATTCTGGCTCCTATCCTCCTCATCTCTGATACTTATCAAGGGCCTCCCCCTCACCTCAATCCTCTGATGCCTGCCAAGGGCCCCCCCACCTCCCCAATCCAATTCTCACAGAGTATCTGCTAGGATATCAGATTTATAACAGGAATTCCTAAAACAGAGATATAAGAACCCAGGTTCTGGGAGGATGAAATGTTTAATAATGTGATACCACTATCCATCCACCTACGAAAATGTGGACCAACAGGAACTGCCATACTTTGCTGGTAGGAATGCATAATAGTCCAGCCAACTGTAGAAGAGAGGTTGGCTTTTTTTTTTTTTTTAATGAAACTAAACATACTCTTAACATACAATCCCAGCAATCATGCTCTTTGGTATTTACCTAAAGGTATTAAAAACTTACGTCCACATAAAAAACCTGCACACAGATGTTTACAGCTTTACTTGTCATTGCCAAAATTTGGATGCAACCAAGATGTTTTCCAGAGGTTAATGGACAGGCTGCAGTACATCCCAATAATGGATTATTATTCAGTACTACAAAGAAACAAGATATCAAGCCTTGAAAAGACCTGGAGAAATTTTAAGTGCATATTACTAAGTGAAGGAAGCCAATCCAAAAAGGTTACATATTATATAATTCCAACTATATGACATTCTGGAAAAGGTAAAACTATGGAGACAGTAAAGAGATCAGTGGCTGGATGGGGTGGATGAATTGGTGGAGCACAGAGGATTTTTAGGGCAGCTGAAATACTCTACATGATACTACAATGGCGGTGTATGTCATTATCCATTTGTCAAAACCCATAGACTGTACAGCACCAAGAGTGAGCCCTAACGTTCACTGTGGACTCTGGGTGATAATGACGTGTCAGTATAGGCTCCTCTACTATAATGAATGCACCACATTGGCGGTGGATGCTGACAGTGGGGGGGGGTCTATGCATGTGTGGGGACAGGGAGTGTGGGGACAATCTCTACCCTCCTCTCAAATTTGCTATGAACCTAAAGCTGCTCTCAAAACAAAATCCTTTAAAATAGAAAATCACATACATATATGTATGTATATGTATATATATATATGTACATATGTGTGTGTATATACATATAAAACTATTATAGACAACTGCTGAGAAAAATGTCTTATTTAGATGAAAAGCAACAAAGTTAAGTGCATCAAATGTGACCAGTTCTCTCTCAGTGGGCGTAAATAACAGACCAAGTTAAAGAGAGTTAAGTTTTCATAAATACATATATTTTTCTTATAATAAAAAGATATTTGTTTTAAGTTGAAATGTCATCATCAGTTTAATGTATTCTACCCACGGTGCTACTGAAGGACGGGGACCAGAGAGTGAAGTTCTTTAAGGAGAAAAAACAGTTGTGTTCAGTACTGGGCACACATGAAGAGTTCAAAGTATCCCAGCTGTGTTACCTCCCTGTTTATAGAACCGCTGAGCATCAACTTCTGTGTGGTTCAATTTCCTATACAAAGGCTGAATTACAAAACAAAGAGACTAATGAAAGGAAATCCACGGATATTCACTTGAAATCAAATGCATATAAAGGATAGAATAAAATGCTCTCCTGTTAATGCTTGCTATTTTACTTCAGTAAAAAAAGAAAGTAAAGGCTTTAAAATTTTCCTTTTCATGCCCCTCAACTTTCACATCTTTCACTAAAAGAGTTTTTTCATTTTCTCTATGAGGATAGAATCAAAGGAGAAATGTATGAGAAGCCAGATAATTTCAGAGTCTTCATTTCAAACCATTATAGCTGAATTGCATCATTTCCTTTCTAAAGATTGAAGCTCTCCAAAAATGAACAGATGAAAGGTCGCAGCTTTCTAAAATACTTGCTCACCCACTTATACAAATAACATATAATAACATGCATTCTAAGACTAGTTATTTTTCCTTTAGTATCTCAAAACAGTATGAATTGATCCAGCCTAGATCGGCTCTTAAGCCCCTCCACGGCTTGCCCACCAAAATAGCAGGTCAGCAACAGGGGTTTCCAGAGCGGCCTTACTGAGCCACAGCCTAACCAAACAATGATCATCATGTGAAATCAGATTCTCCATCCAAAACAAAATTTTTCTGTGGCTGAAATTATGATTCTGGGTGCAGGCCTTCAGCTCGAGCATCAACATTGATGCAAAATTGATGAAACTTCCAAGTGAAATTGCATTGTTTGATCTTCACAGCCCTGGAATAACATAGCCTAAAGCTACAGTTTCTATAAACTTACTTTGCACAAACGACTTAGCCAGTATGGATGTATTGACATAGAGTGCCCATGAATGACATTAGGGCTACTTAGAAAAGAGACAAAACAACAGCAAAAAGAAGGCAGCAATTGGTTCTGAAAATTACCTTTTTCCAGTGAACCTCTCTGAAAAATTACCTTTTTCTGCTGAATCTCACTCAAAAATTACCTTTTCCAACTGAAGCTCTCTCAAAGTGCCTTGATGTTAAGCAATATTATAGTTTTAAGTTGAAAATGTCACAAGGCCATGGAAAGAAATTGATAGAAAATTTCAGGGTTCCTTGTTGATATTTGAAGCAGCCTGTGGATTTTTGTTCTTTAACACAGATCTGCTCTGCTGTGCTACCACTTTGATTTCTGTATTGCCAAAAAACAGCATGTTTCTCGGCTTAATGGCTTCACAGACAAGAGTATGAAGGTGATTTCGTTATTGCTGCTGAGGTTCTGTTACCAGTAGGAAATTGGTAAACAGATGTTTTAAAAATCCTCTCCATTCGCTGTGGAACTTTTTAAAAAGTGCAGTAAATAAAATTTTGAATTTCTTTTATCCTTCAAAAGAAACCATAATTCTAGTTACTGCAGTATCTTTTTAGAAATCAGGCACTTGAGCTGAGTTTTTTCATTTTCCTGACAGAAAGAATTTTTATTTCTCCAGTCAGAAGAGGCAGGGGAGGCATCACGCATTCTGAAAGAAGGATGATTGGAGTGGACATCTAAGGACCTGGGTTCTAGCTTCCAGTCTACCTCTCGCAGCAGCGTGACCTTGGGCAAGTCCTTGAGGAATAAGGGAATGGACAGGATAATGTCAGAGGTCCTTCCTGCTCTAACATCTTTTCCTCTTAGTCCAGATTTAAAGACAAGACATATAACAGTGGTTACTGTCTGTTATTATGGGTGTTGCTAAAAACGAGCTGTAGAAATTGTTTTCCTTGCCAATTGTGGGTGTGACTGTGTATAAGCCCTTAAAAACCAAAGACATGTTGCCCAGTTGGGGCTGCTCTGGGTGTGATCTCTTCTAAAAACAAATGGGAGAGGTGGAGCCAGTTACAGTATGTGGGAACTGAGTCATTGAGCCCTCCCTGCCACTTAAATGAATTTTCTCCTTCTTGCTTACTTTTTCTTCTCTCTCCTCTTCCTTTACCAATCCCTCTGCGCCTCTGCTTCTTCCCCACCCTCAGTTCTTCTGTTCTACCCCCTACCTTCTCTTTCCCTCTCTTCACTCACCAGCCTTTTAACTTCTCCTTAGTACCAGCCAGAAGGACCTTGCTGGAAGAACTCAAGATTATACATGACATATACTGCTGTAATAGACCAATCTTTAATTTAAAAAAAAAGCAGGGGCGCCTGGGTAGCTCAGTGGGTTAAGCCTCTGCCTTCAGCTCAGGTAATGATCTCAGGGTCCTGGGATCGAGCCCCATATCGGGCTCTCTGCTCAGCAGGGAGCCTGCTTCCCCCTCTCTCTCTGCCTGCTGCTCTGCCTACTTGTGATCTCTGTCTGTCAAACAAATAAATAAAAATCTTTTTTAAAAATCATGGAAAACAAGAGGCAAGACTCTTAACTATAGAGTATAGAGGACAAATGGAGTTACCAGAATGGAGGTAGCTGGTGGGGTGGGGAGGATGGGTTAAATAGGTAATAGGGATTAAGGAGTGCACTTGTGATGAGCACTGAGTGTTGTAAGGAAGTGTTGAATCACTACACTGTACACCTGAAATTAATATTATGCTGTATACTAACTGGAATTTAAATAAAAACTTGGAAAAAAATCATGAAGTAATTAGAATTAGAGGTATACCAAATGACCATTTGGGCTAAGTGCTTAATAATTGATATTACTTAAAATTAATATTCTGCCAAAGCTAAGGCTAAATAAATTTTGGAATGTGTTAATAAATCTGAGTATTTCTACTTAAAATTAATTAGAATCAGAATTTTATTAACATCTTTTTCCCATTTTTATTTTCTTTTCAGTGTTCCAAAATTCATTGTTTATGCACCACACCCATTAACATTTTTAATAGTCAAATCTTAAAGGTTTTGACACTATAAAGTAGGAATAATAAATTCTTCCTTTACTCATTCCTAAATTGCCTTTATAGTCTTTATCCTGCATATTGTGGTACTAAGTAGAGTCTGCTTTCAAGTGGCATATTTAATATTTGATTAACTGTTTTGCACAAAACAAAATATTTTTAGAAACCCTTTCAAGTAGCATTTTCTGTACCTATGTTTCATAACTTGGGAAAATCTTTAAAAATATTTCAATTATAGAATATGGTTGGCAGTCAGAAGTAATGATTAAAGATTTTTATTTAAACTTTTAGACTTCATAGATTTAAAATTGTAATTGTCCTCCTAATGCATTTTACAAAGTCTGTTGTTTTGAAGTTTAAGGAGAATAAAATATTTTCATGATCTTTTTTCTCTGATGTTTTCCCCTTTTCTTCACATACTTTATATTCTTGATTCTACCATGGATGTTGTTGTATGTAATTTTGGAATTTGCCCTCATAAAACTTTAAGTTCGAAAGTTTGAGATTGAAAATTCTGCTTTTAAATTCATTCCCCCAAGAGGTGGTGAGTTTCAAAACATTACTTTAAAAAAAAAATCATAGACTAAACAAAAGTAAATATCTAAAATTTAAATACAGTTCTTGGTGGAATGTGGGAATACAACTTCTATGGAGGGAATTTGGAATATATAACAGTCCTACAAATACATTTACCCTTTGTTCCAATAAGCCCACTTAAGGGAATTTACCCTTAAGATATACCTCCAACAAAATGAAAATAAAGAGACACGAGTTTATTCGTTACAGCATTATTTGCAATGGCAAAATACTGGAAATTTCTAAATGTCCAAACATAAGATATTGGGTGAATAAACTATACTACATATGAATGGTAAAGGACTATGATGCTGTAAAAAAAGAATGAGGAAGAGCTCTAGGCACTGATAAGGAGTGATTTGCAAAAGACTTTTCTAAATGAAGAAAGCTTCTATATACACACTACCTTTTGCATAAAAAAGAAAGATGGGAAAAATGCATTATCTGCTTATCTTGGGGGGGTGGAGAAGGGTAAACCAGAAAGCAATTAAATTACTTACCTATAAGAAGGAGTAAGGAATGAGAAAGCCAAAGTTGGTGGCATCACAATTCCGGACTTCAAGCTCTACTACAAAGCTGTCATCATCAAGACAGTATGGTACTGGCACAAAAACAGACACATAGATCAATGGAACAGAATAGAGAGCCCAGAAATAGCCCCTCAACTCTATGGTCAACTAATCTTCGACAAAGCAGGAAAGAATACCCAATGGAAAAAAGAGAGCCTCTTCAACAAGTGGTGTTGGGAAAATTGGACAGCCACATGCAGAAAAATGAAACTGGACCATTTCCTTACACCACACACGAAAATAGACTCAAAATGGATGAAGGACCTCAACGTGAGAAAGGAATCCATCAAAATCCTTGAGGAGAACACAGGCAGCAACCTCTTCGACCTCAACCGCAGCAACTTCTTCCTAGGAACAACGCCAAAGGCAAGGGAAGCAAGGGAAAAAATGAACTATTGGGACTTCATCAAGATCAAAAGCTTTTGCACAGCAAAGGAAACAGTCAACAAAACCAAAAGACAACTGACAGAGTGGGAGAAGATATTTGCTAATGACATATCAGATAAAGGGCTAGTATCCAAAATCTATAAAGAGCTTAGCAAACACAACACCCAAAGAACAAATAATCCAATCAAGAAATGGGCAGAGGAAATGAACAGACATTTCTGCAAAGAAGACATCCAGATGTCCAACAGACACATGAAAAGGTGCTCCACATCACTGGGCATCAGGGAAATACAAATCAAAACCACAATGAGATACCACCTCACACCAGTCAGAATGGCTGTCAGGAAATGACAGATGCTGGCGAGGATGTGGAGAAAGGGGAACACTCCTACACTGTTGGTGGGAATGCAACCTGGTGCAACCACTCTGGAAAACAGCATGGAGGTTCCTCAAAAAATTGAAAATAGAGCTACCTTATGACCCAGCAATTGCACTACTGGGTATTTACCCTAAAGATACGAACGTAGTGATCCGAAGGGGCACATGTACCCGAATGTTTATAGCAGCAATGTCCACAATAGCCAAGTTATGGAAAGAACCCAGATGCCCATCAACAGATGAATGGATAAAGAAGATGTGGTATATATATACAATGGAATACTATGCAGCCATCAAAAGAAATGAAATCTTACCATTTGCGACGACATGGATGGAACTAGAGGGTATTATGCTTAGTGAAATAAGTCAATCAGAGAAGGACAACTATCATATGATCTCCCTGATATGAGGAAGTGGAGATGCAACGGGGGTGGGGGCTAAGGGGGTAGGAAAAGAATAAACAAAACAAGATGGGATTGGGAGGAAGACAAACCAAAAGAGACTCTTAATGTCATAAAACAAACTGAGGGGGGCGGGGGGGAGGGGGGTTGGGAGAGGGTGGTAGGGTTACATTATATGTTTAAATTTAAAAAAAAAAAATTAATTAAATAAATAAATAAAATCTTTTTAAAGAAAAAAAAAAGAAGGGGTAAGGAATGAAATGGGGTGAAAGGATACATGTGGGAGTAACACTTCTCTGAGTAGACTTTTTTGCAGTCTGCCTTTTGGAACCATGTTTATATTCTACATGTTCCACAAAGTCAGGTGGAATCAATAAGAATGGGAGCAAAGGAGATGCTGATAATAAATACCAGCTAAAACAAATGAATTCAATTGTGTTTCAAAGGAATGCCATAATTACACTGAAGGTGAAAGGGGAAGGAGGAAAGAAAGGTGGGAAGAAAGGTGGGAAGGAAGGAAAGAACTCATCTAAGTAACTTATGGATATAGATTTGACTATATCATCCCCTTAGTGCTGGAGAAGTAGGTACATCATGGGCTGGATGGTGAGAGGGTAGAGAACTCCAAATACATCATGAACTTTGTTTAATAGGTTTACTATAATAGTATAGGTGAAGCAATTCCTTTTTTTAAAGATTTTATATATTTGTTTAGAGAGAGAGCAAGCAGGAGGAGAGGCAGAGGGACAGGGAGAGAGAATCTCAAGCAGGTTCCATGGTGAGCACAGAGCCCAACACGGGGTTCATCTCACAACCCTGAGATCATGACCTGAGCTAAAGTCAAGAGTCAGATACTTAAAGAATGAGCCACCCAGGCACCCCTAGGTAAAGCAATTCTAAAACTATTTTAGGTATATTACAGGATTGAGAAAGTGAATAGATGTACTGTTGGTGACCAGTATACTCACTGTGGAAAAAGGAACACACCAACATAGAATGAGGGAGGGCAAGAATGAACCCTGTTGAAAGGTTTGGAATCAGTGTCATGTTTTCTAAAATATATGTGCATATAAATGTGTGACATATATGCACCTACATGTTTGTATGTGTATTTTATGTATGTATATGGTATATTATTTTCAACCTTTGCCCATTGAATCAAGAGCCAAGAATCAAATGCAGTTCAGGAGCCAAAAATATACCTAGTGTCCAGATCTTGGAATTAGAGCACACCAGATAAATGGCTGATTCCAGGGTTAGGCAGGGTACGTACAAAAGGAGTCTGGAAAAGCTTGTAATGCCAAAGAGTAAGGAAGTGTTCAAGGGAGGTAGGAGAGTAAGCAAGTCACAAGAACATACAAGTCAGCTTGAAGGAGTGCCAAATGGGACAACATGAACGTCCAAATAATTAAATACAGCAATGAACAATATATAAAATATGAGGAAACGGGAATTCTTAAGTCCATTTAAGTAGTAAATAAATACATAAATTGGAGGGATGAATGGCTCTTACTTACCCTCAAAGGCTAACTGCCAACTAGCAAATGTGGAGATAATGCTGGAGTTCAAGGAACCAACATTCTGCAACTATCACAGTAAAGATTTTATCAGGAAATAATCTTTGATACTAAATCTAAAGGGGAAATCGTGATGAAAAGCAGGATATTTTCATTCCCTTAAAATATCTCCCTATAAACTGCTTATTATTTGCAAGAGGGAAAGCCAATAACAATACAGTGTCGAAATCAGAAATACCTCAACAAGACAATCGAAATTCACATCACCAGCAAGGAACTAATGGGCACTGTGTGCTTCCAGACGGGGTACCCACAGAAGGAAAACACATCACCTCCACAGTATTCTGGGAGAGAACACAGAGGACAAATCTGTTCATGACAAAGTATTAGACAAATCAAAATTTAAAGTATTATATTTAAAGGAAGGAGGGGGAAATACATTCTTTGAAAAGTCAATGTCCGCTCTTTTTGGTTACGAGGACCCCCCCTTTCAGTCCTATAGCTATTTTGGTTAAGCCACTAGGCCACACGCTTCTGGGATTGTGCCAGTAACTGGGGCCGAATGGTAGAAGGACAGACAGAGAAAATGTTTCCCCCACTTCCCTGGGATCACAGCTATACTCCTCACAGAGAAAGTTCTTCCCCTCATGGAGTTTTGGCCCATGTGGGCTCTCTTTGCCATCTCTGCTACCATTGCCATGAGACTGAGGGCTGGAGAGTGCCAGAACAAACATAAAGAAATAAAAGAAAGTATCTGTACTCTTTCCCATCATCAGGAGGTTTTTTTTTGCCTGCTCTTTGATCCAAAACTAGAGGACTTCTCCTGAAGTTCTCTTTTGTTCTGCTGATAACCACCTTTTGGAATTCAGGCTGTGCTGAGTTCAGGCAGGGTGATAACAAAGGGGGGGGAAGAAATCACAAGTTGGATGGTATTTCAAATTCTGGTCTTCTTCCCCAATCTACCTGCCACTATTTACTTTTCAAAGTAAATAGTGTCCTGAAACAGCCACTCCAGGCATTCTGTCCAGCTGCATAGCTGCCCATAGAGGGACAGACCCAGTGGAGGGTGTTTATCTCATTCTACCCAGAACCAGAAGGGCTTTAAATAGCTTTTAATATTGATTTTTAATTTAATTCAATTGTAGGCAGAGAACATACTCTGTAGTATTTCAGTGTTTTAAATTTTATTGATTATTTTTTCATGGCCCAACATATGGTCTTTCTTGAACATTTAATATGTACTTGTAAAGAAAATGTATTCCGATGTTGTTGGGTGTAATGTCCTATAAATGCCAATCAGGTCAAGTTGATTCATGACATGGCTCATACTTTTCTCTATCTTTACTGATTTGCTCTTGTTCACTTCTCCTATCAGTTATGGAACAGAGGTGGTAAATCTTCAACTGGGATATTAGATTTGTCTATTCTTTTTAATTCTTTCATTTTTTGCTTCACGTGTTGTGAAGCCATGTTATTAGCATATTTGTAATTTTTCTGTCTTCTCACTGTGGTCTTTTATTCCATAAAATGTTCATCTTTATCTTTAATGACAATCCTTTTTTTGAAATCTATTTTTCTTCTTTTTAAAAAACTTATTTGAGAGAGAGAGGGCACAAGTGAGGGAGGGGAAGAATCTCAAGAAGCAAACTCTCTGCTGAGCACAGAGCCCAGTGTGGGGCTCAATCCCATGACCCTGAGACCACGACCTGAGCAGAATCAAGTTGGATGCTCAACCAACAGAGCCACCCAGGTGCCCCTTAAAATCTATTTTCCTACTATTTTTATTATTTGCTTGATATATCTTTTCTGTCCTTTACATAAAAAGAAACGAAGTTTAAGTGTGTTTCCTATAGACAGTATATATTTGAGTCTTTTTAAATTTGTTTTCCGTGTTCCAAAATTCATTATTTATGCACCACACCCAGTGCTCCATGCAATACATGCCCTCCTTAATACCCACCACTAGGCTCACCTAACCCCCCACCTCCTCCCCTCCAAAACCCTCAGTTTGTTTCTCAGAGTCCAAAGTCTCTCATGGTTTGTCTCCCTCTCCGATTTCCCCCAACTCACTTCTCCTCTCCATCTCCCCATGTCCTCTGTGTTATTTCTTATGCTCCACAAATAAGTGAAACCATATGATAATTGACTCCTCTGCTTGGCTTATTTCACTCAGCATAATCTCCTCTAGTCCTGTCCATGTTGATACAAAAGTTGGGCATTCATCCTTTCTGATGGAGACATAATACTCCATTGTATATATGGACCACATCTTCTTTATCCATTCATCCGCTGAAGGGCATCTTGGCTCTTTTCACAGTTGGCGACTGCGACCATTGCTGCTATGAACATTGGGGTACAGATGGCCCTTCTTTTCACTACATCTGTATCTTTGGGGTAAATACCCAATAGTGCAATTGCAGGGTCATAGGGAAGCTCTATTTTTAATTTCTTAAGGAATCTCCATGCTGTTTTCCAAAGTGGTTGCACCAACTTGCATCCCCACCAGTAGTGTAAGAGGGTTCCCCTTTCTCCACATCCTTTCCAACACTTGTTTACTGTCTTGTTAATTTTGGCCATTCTAACTAGTGTAAGCTGGTATCTCAATGTGGTTTTGATTTGAATCTCCTTGATGGCTAATGATGATGAACACTTTTTCATGTGTCTGTTAGCCATTTGTATGTCTTCTTTTGAGAAGTGTCTGTTCATGTCTTCTGCCCATTTTTTGACGTGATCATCTGTTTTTCGAGTGTTGAGTTTGAGGAGTTCTTTATAGATCTTGGATATCAGCCCTTTGTCTGTAGTATCATTTGTGAATTTTTTAACCTAATTTGGCAAGGTTCTTCCATTTGGAGTGTTTAGATCATTTACATTTAAAACAGTTAGTGACATGGTTGGATTTAATTCAACCATTATATCATTTTCTATATATTTCTTTGGTCCTTCCCTACTTTATTTGATTAACTGAATATATTTTAATATTCCATTTTAAGATACTGATTTGCATTTTTTTCAAGATTTTATTTATTTATTTGACAGAGATCATGAGTAGGTAAACAGGCAGAGAGAGAGGAAGAGGCTGGCTCCCTGCTGAGCAGAGAGCCCGATGTGGGGCTCGATCCCAGGACCCTGGGATCACAGCCTAAGCCGAAGGCAGAGGCTTTAACCCACTGAGTCACCCAGGTGCCCCTGATTTGCATTTTTATAGTATACGTTGACTGACGCAAGATTTAGGACCCTTCAATAATCTGTCATGAACTGTATTCCTAGCCTCATGTTCTATCACTCTCCTCAGTCCTCTCTTTGACCTATATTCTGTCCACTTTAAACTTGTCATCTTATAACCTTGTCTTGCTATTCCATGCCCTCTACGTACCACAATATACTCATAAAACCAAATGAAATTATTAAAAGTAAAACTCTAGTCACTGTAGCTGGCAGAGTACATCTAATAACATAACAAAGGAAGCAAATATGGAATAATGATTTTAAAACATTTTACCCTCTTTTTGCGTCACCTTACTTATTTCCAAGTATTAGTGGGGAGGTATTCTTGGGCTACTGCAGCACAATTTTTTGCAACATACCCATAAAGGAAAAACTATTTGGCATTGCAGGGATTCGTTTAATAATAAATAAAAGCAGAAATAGCTAGTTAAAGCTTTTGAAACTGAGCTGATTAAGGCTTTGTATCTTCAAGTGATCATAAAGAGAATCTGAATTTCTCTGTGGTTAATATACTAGCCATAATAAAAGGAAATGGCCAGGCCAAGTTACATTCACGTGGATCAACAGAGGACACAGAAGAGGACTGCCCAAGATGAAGCTAAAGAAAAGATTGTGTAGACATGACCAAGACTGAGCCATTTGTCACAGCTACTTCTGACTGTGATTTAAATACACACACACACACATACATAACACACACTGTATGTCTAAATAAACTTAAAAAGCTCCTTCAGGAACCACAAATATTCTATAAGGAAGACATTTGTTTAGTTGACAACATTTTTGTTTATATATTACCATCAATGGCAAGACAGATTAAATGGAGTTTATAAATTTCATCAGCTTATTAATATTGGCTAACAGAATTTATACTAAGAGAAATTTTGCAAAATTATCCATAAGTGTTTGGGACCCCTACATATTTCAGAATCAATACAGACAAGTTTTGTTAACTAGAGAACAACCTCCTAAATAATACAGTTTCTTCTTATTATTATTTTTAAAGATTTTATTTATTTATTTGACAGATAGAGACCACAGGTAGGCAGAGAGGCAGGCAGAGAGAGAGAGGAAAGGAAGCAGGCTTCCTGCTGAGCAGAGAGCCCGATGTGGGGCTTGATCCCAGGACCCTGAGATCATGACCTGAGCTGAAGGCAGAGGCTTTAACCCACTGAGCCACCCAGGCGCCCTGAGTTTCTTATTATTATTTTCAATACCAAATTTTATTGAACCAAGTGGAGAGTCAGAAAATAACTTAATTTCCAGAGAAAAGATAAATGCTCTGAAGAGTTCCTATGAATGGAAAATATCTCCACATCAGCTAACATTGTTGGATTCTCAAGAGGGCAACATGACAGCTAGGAAAATAATACTTTTTTATTTCAACTATTAGATACTCTGAGCTGTTCTTATTTAATGTTAAAAGTCATATCATCATCATTGCACCTATTTTGCTGAATGCTTCCCATCTTAATTTAGTGAGAAAAACACATGACAAACACCTTTCCACAGAAAAACTCTCAAATTAGTAGAATGGACAAATGCTCTGGTTGCATCAGTTACATTTATGAATATAGCAGCTGTGAGTGGTAATAGTAAGAAATGTATTGAGATGATAAAGAGTCTTTCCAACAAGGACAAAAATCCAGACACTTCTTATATTCAACACGAGTACTTAGGCACTATTTTAAGGAAAAACATATGGGCCCAGGTGCTCAGACAAGACCATTCTTAGAGTAATTAATTCTATTTTCTAAAGCTGCTTTTTCTTTGCAACTTTAAGTAGCCACAAGCCTCTTTTCCCCCTTATCTCCAAAACATACCTAACTGGCAGTATTAAAAGTCCAAATGTAGGCTTTTACTTCTTTCAATGGTAGAATAAGAAAATGCCTAACTTAACTTCATATTATAAACAATTAGAAAGCTGTATAAAACTGTTGCCAGACACTGGATAACAGTTCAAGAGGGTAATCCCCAAAAGAGAAGCAAACAAGGCAAGCTACATAAGCACTCCGGCAGACTGTTTGGAGCCATCTTTCAAACTATTTGAGTAAATTGGTTATGGTACTAATTTCAACATGAGAAGAGTGGATGGCCTTCCCACACACCACCAAACAATTCTCACATATCAACAGGATGTCCAAGAACTCAACTCAGTTCAGACATTATCTACCCAGATATAGCATCAGATTCCATAGGTTAAGGATTTAGTCCTTTAAGACTGCCCCATCCCCCAATTTAGATGCTAGACACAAACTGGTTGTTGCCTGTGCTTCTGTCCAACTAGCTATAAATCAGAGATTCCCATGACCTTCCCCCTTGGGTTTGATTAATTCACTAGAACAGCTCACAGAACTCAGAGAAACATTTTACTTACCAGATTACCAGTTTATTCTAAAGGGATATAACTCAGGAACAGCCAGACAGAGCTAAATAGGGCAAGGTATAGGGAAATGGAACATCCATGCTCTCTCCCGGTGCACCATTCTCCCTGAATCTCCGTGTGTCCACCAACCTAGAAGCTCTCCCAGAAGCCTTGTCCTCTTGGGTTTTTATGGACATTCCATTATCTTGTCATGATTGATTAAATCATTAGCCACTGATTTAACCTCCAGGCCCTCACCCCTTGCCAGAGGTCAGGGGTGGGACTCAAAAATTTCCAACTCTCTAGTCACCTGGTTGGTTCTCCTGGCAACCAACCCCTATCTTCAGGTGAGGTCCAGAAATCACTTCATTGACAAAACAAGAGACACCTTTGTCACTCTCAACACTTAGAAATTTCAAGCATTTGGGAAGCTGTGAGTCAAGAACCCTGGAAGAAGACCAAATATATTCTGGTCACATCACAATATCACAAGGGATGAGGGAAGGAACTCAAGTAGAGCCAAATGGCTCCACTATTTTGAGGAAACTGGAATTCAGAGTGGCATTTTAGGGAATGACATGATCAAGAATAAAGAAAATCCTAAATAATCTAAAATAAGTAAATAGTGAAACTTGTAAAATACAAAGATAAAGGGAGAATTCTGAAAGCAGAGAGGGACAAAGGTCCTTAATCTACAAGGGTAGACACATAAGGTAGGCAGCAGACCCGTCCCCAGGAACTTGGCAAGCCAGAGGCCAGTGGCATCATATATTCAATGAGCTAAATGGGAAAATACTCAGCCAAGAATACTTTATCCAGCAAGGATGTCATTCAGAATATAAGGAAAGATAAAGAGTTTCCAAGATAAGCAAAAACTAAGAGTTCATGACCACAAAACCAGCTCTGCAAGAAATATTAAAGGGGACCCTTTGATTGGGAAAGAGAGACTAAAAGCAATAAAGACTAGAAAAGAGCAGAGAAAATCTATAGGAATAGCAACTTTACAGGTACTATAATGGCACAATATCTATCAATAATTACTCTCAGTTTAAACAGACTAAATGCTCCACTCAAAAGACACAGGGTATCAGAATGGATTAAAAAACAAACAAACCAACCAACCCTAAGGCCCAACAGGGCACCTGAATGGCTCAGTCAATTAAGTGTTTGATTTGTCTGACTTTTGGTTTTGGCTCATGCTGTGATCTCATGGTCATGAGATTGAGTCCCATGTCAGGCCCCAAGCTCAATATGGAGTCTGCTTGAGATTCTCTATCCATCTCCCTCTGCCCCTCCCATTTGTGCCTGCTTGCTCGCTTTCCCTCTCAAATATATAAATAGATAAATATTTTTTTTAAAAGACCCATCAATATGTTTTTCACCAGAGACTCATTTCGGACCCAAAGACACCTACAGATTAAAAGTGAGGGGCTTTCCCTTTATCATGCTAATGGACATCAAAAAAAAGTTGGAGTAGCCATACTTATTATCAGATAATCTAGATTTTAAACCAAAGACTACAATAAGAGAGGGAGAAGGGGACTATATCATAATATCATAATAAAGGTGTATATCCAACAAGAAGATCTAACACTGGAAATATTTACACCCCCAACTTGAAGCATCCAGGCATATAAATCAATTAATAAAAACTTAAAGAAACTCATTTATAATAATACAATAATGGTAAGGGACTTTAACACCCCACTCACAGCAATGGACAGGTCATCTAAACAGAAGACCAACAAGGAAATAAGGGCTTTGAAGGATACATAAGTCTCTCTGGTCTTAATAGATATATTCAGAACATTCCATCTGAAAAGAATAAACATTCCTTTTGAGTGCACATGGAACATTCCAGAATAGATCACATAACTGGGTCACAAATCGGGCCTCAACCAGTACAAAAAGATTGAGATCATACTATGCATATTTTCAGACCACAATGCCATGAAATTTGAAGTCAACCACAAGAAAAAATTTAGAAAGACCACAAATACATGAAGGTTAAAGAACATCCTACTAAAGAATGAATGGGTTAATCAGGATATTAAAGAAGAAATTTTAAAAATACATGGAAGCAAATGAAAATGAAAACATGATAGTCCAAAACCTTTGGGACGCAGCAAAGTGGTCCCAAGAGGGAAGTATATAGCAGTAAAGGTCTTCCTCAAGAAGTAAGAAAAATCCCAAATATACAAACTAAACTTACACATAAAGAAATGGAAAAAGAATGGCAAATAAAGCCTAAAATCAGAAGAAGGGAAATAATAATAAATAGAACAGAAATAAATGATATAGAAATAAAAAAGAAAAAGAAAAAACCATAACAGATCAATGAAACTAGGAGCTGGTGCTTTGAAAGAATTAACAAAATTGGAAAAAAAAAAAACAAAAAACACCTAGCCAGACTTAACAAAAAGAAAAGAGCAAAGATCCAAATAAATAAAATCATGAATGAAAGAGGACAGGCCACAACCAACACCAAAGAAATATAATTTTAAGAGAATATTATGAGCAATTATATGCTAATAAGTTAGGCAATCAGGAAGATATGGATACATTCCTAGAAACATAAAAACTACCAACACTGAAACAGGAGGAAAGAAAATTTGAACAGACCCATAACCAGCAAAGAAATTGAATCAGTAATCAAAAATCTCCCAAAAAACCAGAGTCCAGAGCTGGATGACTTCCCAGGGGAATTCGATTAAACATTTAAAGAAGAATGAATACCTACTCTTCTGGAGCTGTTCCAAAAAAACAGAAAGGGAAGGAAAACTTCCAAATTCTCTCTAGCCAGCATTACCTTGATTCCAAAATCAGACAATGGCCCCACTAAAAAGAATTACCGACCTGATGAACATGAGTGCAAAAATTCTCAACAAAATACTAATCAAATCGAACAGTACATTAAAAGGATTATTCACCACAGTTAAGTGGGATTTATTCCTGGACTGCAGGAGTGGTTCAATATCTGCAAATCAACATCATATGCCACATTAATAAAAGGAATGATAAGAACCATATGATCCTCTCAGTAAATACAGAAAAAACATGTGATAAAAATGCTTTTTGGTAGCATCCTTTCTTGACAAAAATCCTAAGCAACGTAGGGCTAGAAGGAACCTCAACATCATAAAGGCCATATATGAAAGGCCCACAGCTAATAGCATCTTCAGTGGGGAAAGACTGAGAGCTTCTCCTCTACAGTTAGGAACATGACAGGGATGACCACTCTCACTACTGTTGTTCAACACGGTACTGTAAGTTCTCACCATGGCAATCAGACAACAAAAAGAAATGAAAGGCATCTGAATCAGCAAGGAAGAAGTCAAACTTTCACTCAACAGACATGATACTCTATGTAGAAAACTCACAAGACTCCACCAAAAAATTGCCATCATACTCTATGTAGAAAATTCAAAAGACTCAACCAAAAAATTGCCTAGAACTCATATATGCCTTTAGCAAATATTTTTTTAAAGTGTACAGAAATCTGTTGCATTTCTATACACCAATAATGAAGCAGCAGAAAGAAAAATCAAAGACTGGTCTCACTTACAATTGCACCAAAACCCGTAAGATACCTAGGAATAAATCTGACCAAAGAGGTAAAAGAACTATAGTCTAAAAACTATAGAACACTTATGAAAGAAACTGAGGAAGACACAAAGAAATGGAAAAACCTTTCATGTTCATGGATTGGAATGTCTTTACTACCCGAGTAATCTACACATCAATGTAATTTCTATAAAAATAACATCTCTAGAAGTAAGGGAAGCAAAAGCAGAAATCAATTACTGGGACTTCATCAAGATAAAATGCTCCTGCACAGTGAAGGAAAAAGTTGACAAAATTAAAAGGAAACCTATGGAATAGGAGAAGATATTTGCAAATGACATACTAGATAAAGGGTTAGTATCTAAAATCTATAAAGAACTTATCAAACTCAATACCCAAAGAACAAATAATCCAATCAAGAAATGGGCAGAGGACATGAACAGACAATTCTACAAAGACGACATCCAGATGGCCAAGAGACACATGAAAAAGTGCTCCACATCACTCGGCATTAGGGAAATACAAATCAAAACCACAATGAGATACCACCTCACACCTTTAGCCAGGATGGCTAAAATGAGTAACTTAGGATGAACAACAGATCTGAGCAAGAATGTGGAGAAATAGGAACACTCCTATACTGTAGGTGGGAATGCAAACTGGTGCTGTCGCTCTGGAAAACAGTATGGAGATTCCTCAAAAAGTTAAAAATAGAACTATCCTATTTCCCAGCAATTTCACTACTACATATTTATACAAAGGATACAAAAATACAAATTCAAAGAAGCACCCGCACCCCAATGTTTATAGCAGCACTATCAACAACAGCCAAATTATGGAAAGAGCCCACCTGTCCAACAACTGATGAATAGATAAAGAAGATGTGGTATTTACATACAATAGGCTATTACTTGGCCATCGAAAGAATGAAATCTTGCCATTTGCAATGACATGGATGGAACTAAAGTATATTATGCTGAGTGAAATAAGTCAGAGAAAGACAACATATAATTTCACTTATGTGGAATTTAAGAAATAAAGAAGATGAGCATAGGGAAAGGGAAGGAAAATAAGATAAAAACAAAGAGGGAGGGGTGCCTGGGTGGCTCAGTGGGTTACAGCCTCTGCTTTTGGCTCAGGTCATGGTCCCGGGGTCCTGGGATCAAGCCCTGCATCGGGCTCTCTGCTCACCAGAGAGCCTGCTTCCCTCTCTCTCTCTCTCTGCCTACTTGTGATCTCTGTCTGTCAAATAAATAAATAAAATCTTTAAAAAAAAAAAAACAACAAAGAGGGAGGCAAATCATAAGAGACTCCTAACTATAGAGAATAAACTGAGGGCTGCTTGAGGGGAAGTGAGTGGGGGAGATGGGGTAACTGGGTGATGGGCATTAAGGAGGGCACTTGATGGAATGAGCACTGGGTGTTATAAGCAACTGATGAATCACTAAATTCTACTCCTGAAACTAATAATACACTATATGGTAACTAAATGGAATTTAATTTCTTTTTAAAAAGGAGTTTAACAAGTTCACAGGATAAGAATTCAATCTAAAAAAATAATTTTTTTATTTAACCCCAAAATTATCTTTATATATAAACAATTAGACAATTAATTTTTTTTTCTTTAAGCCTTTTTATTTAAACATATAATGTAACCCCACCACCTTCTCCCAACCCCCCTCCCCCCCTAACCCCCTCAGTTTGTTTTATGACATTAAGAGTCTCTTTTGGTTTGTCTCCCTCCCAATCCCATCTTGTTTCATTTTTTCTTTTCCTACCACCTTAACCCCCACCCCCGTTGCATCTCCACTTCCTCATATCAGGAAGATCATGTGATAGTTGTCTTTCTCCAGTTGACTTATTTCGCTAAGCATAATACGCTCTAGTTCCATCCATGTTGTCGCAAATGGTAAGATTTCATTTCTTTTGATGGCTGCATATATTCCATTGTATATATATACCACATCTTCTTTATCCATTCATCTGTTGATGGACATCTAGGTTCTTTCCATAACTTGGCTATAGACAATGAAATTTTTAAAATTACCTCTTATAATAGCATCAGAACTATATAGGGATAAACATAACTAAAAATATATAGGGATAAATTTAAATATGTATCAGCTATATACTGAAAACCACAACACATTATTGAGAGTTATTAAAGAATAAATAAGTAAATGGAGAGATATTCATGGGTTGGAAGAGTCAATATTCTTAAAATATAAATTCTTCCTAAGCTTATCCATA
This sequence comes from Taxidea taxus jeffersonii, assembly GCA_003697995.1. NCBI lineage: Eukaryota > Metazoa > Chordata > Mammalia > Carnivora > Mustelidae > Taxidea > Taxidea taxus. The sequence continues at coordinate 240,707 of ML106401.1, forward strand.
AATTCAATGCAATCTCAACCAGCAAGCTTTTATAGAAACTAATAAGCATGTATTAAGAATTTATATAGAAATGCAAAATAAACTACAATATCTGAATTTTTTTTACATGAAAACAAAAGTAAATAACATAAATTACCTGAATTCAAGATTTGTTATAAAGTTACAAGAGTTAGGACACTCTAGTGTTGGCAAAAGGACAGATAGTAAGATAAAGGAAGCAAAAAAGGATGTCCAGGATTAAACCTAACATTTACAGTCATTCGAGTTTCCAACAAAGGCACCAAGACAATTGAATGGAGAAAGGATGATCTTTTCAACAAATTGTGATGTAAAATTGGCACATTTTTTTTCTGTTCTTTCACCAATACCAGCGGTCTTGATTACTATAGTCTCCATTTACCTATTATTTAAAAACTCTATTGTCAATATACATAAAACAATTTTCTGGGATTTTAACTGGGATTGCATCAAATCTACAGACCAAAGGTGAGATGAACTGACATCTTGACAATACTGAGTCTTTCCATCTATACATGAACATGGATTCTCTCTCCATATTTTTAGTTCTCCTTGGATATCTTTCATCAGAGTTTTGCACTTTTCCTCCTATATATCTTATCCATATTTTCTCAGATTTATAGCTAAGAATCTCATTTTATGGAGTGCTAATATAAATGATACTGATTTTTTTCATTTCAAATTCTACTTGTTCATTTTTGGCATACAGGAAAACAACTGATTTTTGTATAATAGCCTTGTGCACCTTTATTTTTTAATAGTTCCAACAGGGGGCCCCTGGGTGGCTCAGTGGGTTAAAGCCTTTGCCTTTGGCTCAGGTCATGATCCCAGAGTCCTAGGATCGAGCCCCGCATTGGGCTCTCTGCTCAGCAGGGAGCCTGCTTCCTCCTCTCTCTCTGCCTTCTTCTCTGCCTACTTGTGATCTCTGTCTGTCAAATAAATAAATAAAATCTTTGAAAAAATAGTTCCAACAGGAAGCATCCTAAATGTCCATTAGGAGGTAGATTGGTAGACACAGCATTTGCATACAATGGATGCTATTCCACAATATAAAGAAATTAACTGTGGATACACTGCATAACATGGACAAAACTCAAAAACATTAGTTTGAGCAAAAGAAGATTAAAAGGAGTTTATACTGTATGATTACACACATGAAACTTCAGAAAAGACAAACCTAATTACAGTGACAGAAAGTAGATCACTTGTCTTGAGCTGATGGTGTTGGAATGAGTGGGTAAGAACACAAGGGAAGTTTGTGAAGAAAATGTACATCTTTACACAGATGATTACACAGATGTATAAATTTGTTAAATTCCTTTCTACTTAAACTAGCTTGTATGGTTTCTATTATTATAATTGGACACTAACTCAGAAAGCCTTAAAGAAAGAGCAGGAGGCTGCCTAGCAAAGCAGGAGGGAAGGGCTGTGCAGGAGAGAGAACAGCATGCACAAACTTACTGTAGGAGGAGGAAGTATGACACACATGATAGGCCCTGTTCATCAACATTACAGATACCATGAATCACAGAAAATGTACATTTTTACATAGAAATTTTCTTTACAGTGTGTCTAGACCTTCTTATAGAGAAAATGCAACATTTTCCAAAAGTTCTCCCCACTTGAACATGAAGAGAGCTATGCTGAGCCAAAATCAAAAGGAAAAAATAATAGAAGTTACTTTCTAGAATGTGTTTAATTTTTTTAAAGTATATAGAAGAAAAAAAGGAGGTTTAGTCATTAACATCAAGTGGGGGGGGGAGGAATAAAGAAACAGATGTTAACAAAAAAAAAAAAATAGAGCAATACCTTAAGTCAATGCATATTTTTATCAATGTATAATAGTAAGGTTTCAACAGACTCAGAGTCTCAATGGCAGCAGAGGGAGGGTGGGCCAAGATTTTGCTTGGTCCCAATGCTGAGTTGCAGTTAGGAGTAGAATACCAGAGGAATTAGTGTTTGTTTCTTTCATGTGTGGGGTGTGCTCCAAGTTATAAGTAGTTAGGTGGAAAAATGCCAATGACCTGGAAGCAGGGTAAATCCTTCATGGCAGGCTCAATGCGTAGATTCACTCCAAGTTAGACACAATGCCACTGCTCCCCAAAATTAGAAGCTCAAATTACAAGAGAATTAAAAGTGGAATCTTCTGAGAGTTATAAATTGTTTGTAATGTCACATGGTTTCTCTGGTTGGATAGTCATTCTAAGATGCGTATTTAAGAAAAAAAATTTTTCACCAGATCTAGGTTGAAAAACTCAAATTGTTGCCAATCACTCCCCCCAACTACCACCAATGCCACATCAGTATTTGGATACAGAAGATACTTCATTCCATAACACCAGAGGTTGACATCAAGATTAGAAAAACAATCATTAAACACCCCTAGGGCTTGTAAGAATCCCCACAGGAATTTCTATAACCTTAGAGAAGAACTGGAAACACTTCTAATGGGAATTAGAGAATGCATTAAAAATAATAAAAACCCATACCCTGTAACTGCTGATCCTTCCAGAGTCCAGCTATATAAAATTCAAGATACAATATGTTATCTCTTGACTCAGGAACTAAAAGATGCAAAATTCGTACAGGTGAAAATACAACTAGCAAATAACTAGTAGAAAATGTTCACCGTTGATGGTAGTCAGAAAAGCATTGATGAAAACATTGAGGAGCATTGAGGAGACTTTTTTCTCCTGAAAATGTTAACAAAAAATAAAAGATAATTCCAGGGGCACCTGGGTGGTGCAGTCTGTTGATCATCTGTCTCTTGGTTTTGCCTCAGGTTGTGAGATCCAGGTGGTGGAATGGAGTCCCTGGTTGGGTTCCATGCTTAGTGTGGAGCCTGTTAAAGTTTCTTTCTCCCTTTCCCTCCCACCATGAGCTCTCGTGCTCTCTCTGTGGAATACATAAATTGTTCTTGAAAATAATAATTCCAAATGCAAGCAAAGGCACAGGATATGATATGCTCTACACTTGCTAGTTGCAGTAAAAATTGCCAAATTTCTTTCTAAAAATGTTAGGTAAATATGAAGCAAGACCCATACATTTCTTTTTAACAAGGAGATTATTTCTAGATGTTTATCCTAAGGCTATATTTAGATGAAAGAATAACTTAATGATGAAAGGTTTTCACTAGAACATATTTTGTAATAGTGGAAAATTGGAAGCCACTTAGAGTCCAACAATGTGGAAATGATTAAACCGTGGTATGAAATGTGCTATGAATGTACAGTAGTACAAAAAAACTGTTATGTTGTCAAGGAGATATGTAGATAAATTAAATTACACTGTGATTGCAATTGTGGTTAAAAACTTGTGCTTATGCTACTGGGTATTTACCCTAAAGATACAAATGTAGTGATCCGAAGGGGCACGTGCACCTGAATGTTTATAGCAGCAATGTCCACAATAGCCAAACTATGTAAAGAACCTAGATGTCCATCAACAGATGAATGGATAAAGAAGATGTGGCATATATATATAATGGAGTACTATGCAGCCATCAAAAGAAATGAAATCTTGCCATTTGCGACGATGTGGATGGAACTAGAGGGTATTATGCTTAGCAAAATAAGTCAGTCAGAGAAAGACAATTATCATATGATCTCCCTGACATGAGGGAGTTGAGAGGCAACATGGGGGGGTTAGGGAGTAGGGAAGGAAAAAATGAAACAAGATGGGATCAGCGGGGAGACAAACCATAAAAGACTCTTAATCTCACAAAACAAACTGAGGGTTGCCGGGGGGAGGGGGTATGGACATCAGGTAAGGTATGTACTATGGTGAGTGCTGTGAAGTGTAAACCTGGCGATTCACAGACCTGTACCCCTGGGGCTAACAATACATTATATTAATAAAATTTTTAAAATTATTAAAAAACTTGTGCTTATGAACAAAGGCTGGAAGGGGCTAAAGAAAATGCTAAATTAGGTTAGGTCAAAGACTTACAAATAATTTTTCTATTTCCTATGCCTTTTGTAATGTTTTATTACTTTAGAATGAACTAAATTAAAGTACTGAATCTACTGGGTTATCAAAGTTTAAAATAAAGGAGTAAACAAATCACTGAGGATTAAAAAACTACAGAAGCAATCATCTGTCTCATTGTGAGGAAAGTGTAACAACCCTCAGAACATCAAAAGTGATCAACTTGGTAGAAATTTTATAATACATTATACATTTCTGTACATCAGATTCAACCCTAAGAAGGAGAAAGAGCTCATAAGTTCCATTCGAAAGTCCTGGATTAAAGTTCTGGCTTTACCATTTAATATATGTGCAGTATCAAGCAAATCACTTAAAAATATGTTTACCTATTTGTACAAGAAGAATAGTGGTAATGCTCCCCTGACTCACACTTGATATAGTTGTAAGAAGTATAAGATAACACAAATGAAAGCCTTTTGTAAACCAAGTATTGGCTATGGGCATTTGACACCACTGTAGCTTGGACTAAGTTTCTACCACACCAGCCTCCTCAGAAGGTGGAGTCTGAGACAGAATCGCCATTGATATTCTGTGGCCACCATCTGCATAATTTCAAATGGTCCAATCATCTCTAAGAATTAGCACTTCCATAAGTGATAATTAAGAATGAGGAAAAAGAAAGCCTAAACAGAACCTTCTCAATTTTCTTTGAGGAAAAAGATGAAGAAAGGAGAAAACAGAGAGATCTTCTTTAGAAGAGACCAGAGCCAGGGGTGCCTGGCAGGCTAAGCTGGTATAGCATGTGACTCTTGATCTCCTGAGTCTTGATCTCCTGGTCCATGAGTTTGAGCCCCATGCTAGATGTAGAGGGAGGGAAGAAGAGGGTGGGGGAGAGGGAAAGGGAAAGGGAAGGAAGGAGAGAGCATAACCTACAATACAGATAATGAAACTTCCCTCTGAGGTGGGTACCTATCTGGCAGTGATCAGGAAGTAGAATCTATCACAGCTTCCTATGGGCAAGGGCAGTCCTTCTTGGTGACGCCACAGAGAGTGGTGATCTTTAATTTCCAGGGCGATGATGCAGATGGCATACAGGTGTTTACTAGCAGCTGAGCAGAGGCAAAGCCACCAAAGGTTTGTGCTCAATGTAAATTCTTTTTTTTTTTTTGCTTCCTTTTTTAAATTTTTTTTAATTTTTATTTTTATGTAAACATATAATGTAACCCCACCCCCCTCTCCCAAAACCCCTCCCCCCCACCCCCCTCAGTTTGTTTTATGACAATAAGAGTCTCTTTTGGTTTGTCTCCCTCCTGATCCCATCTTGTTTCATTTATTCTTTTCCTACCCCCTTAACCCCCGCCCCCATTGCATCTCCACTTCCTCATATCAGGGAGATCATATGATAGTTGTCTTTCTCCAATTAACTTATTTCGCTAAGCATAATACCCTCTAGTTCCATCCATGTAAATTCTTAACAAATCTTTAGACAAAGTTTAACAGAGATAGACAAAGTTTAACAAAGTATCTTTCAGAACAGAAATCTTACAAAACCGCGTATAGCTTTCTTCCCCAAACTTTTTGGCTGCAGGCTCCTGAAGGGAGGGGCTTCTACAAACTGACCTCCCTTTTCAGTAGTATTGGTAAGTCACAGCACGGCAACCCCACTGCTTCCCTAAGAATTTTCTCGGCTTTATTTCATAATTGATTGCGCTCTCAGTTGGCCAGTGGATCTGCTCACCCCTGAAGGAAGACTAACGATTTCTGATTTGGTTGCCAAACAGTTTCAGAAATTCTAAACACACTTATTTAACAAACATATCACAATGAGTGCCAAGCACTGCTCTAAACGCTAAGTAAAAATTAACTCTTAACCTGACAGGCCCTTCTCTCTGTGGAGTCACGGGGCGCGTCCCCACACAGACAGTAACTATGGCGCCACACTGTCAACATCGCCTTGTCTGGTCCCCCGAAGGACTGCCCCCCCCCCCCAAGGCTGACAATTCCCTACAATATGTTCTCCGGGGCTCTATCCTGACGAGATGTAAATGGCTTCTCTCTCGTCCCCAGGGAGCCTGGCCATTAGAAATGCTTTCCTTTATTTGAATTGATCCCACTACAGGCAAAGAGCACATTTGCCCACCACTCTTTCATCTCACCTTCCTTCCTGAAGTTTCTGCCTTTCCCATCTGCAAGCCTGACGAGCATATTGTTAAGACAGATCTGTGACTTCGTGATATGGATGTCTCGTTTTCAAAAATCTTCAATCAAATTTTACTCCCTCAAGCCTTCTTTTTCTACTTTCCATGCTTTCTTATTGGTTAACACCTTTCTAATCATCAGGTGTCCAGAACTATATCATCTTATCACTTTGCAGGCTCAGTTTCCAGGTGCTGTTTACTGTGACTCTAGGGCTTTGGAGGCATTTCTGTCTTTCACTGGAGAGCTCTGTTTCCCCTCATTTATCTCCAGGCACTTAGCTCCTTCCTATTTTCAACTTTGGTTATTTTCTGCGCCACATTTTTTAGTCTCGCTGGGTTTCATCTGTTATTGCTTGTCAATCTGTAATGCAGATAACATCGAAAGGTTTATAATCACCCGGTAATACAACTCCTAGGTTACCTAATTCTTCAAAATCACTTTAAGAAGTTAATAAATGCCAACAAGAGCTAACAGTTTTATATTATTCATGATAGGGACGCCTGGGTGGCTCAGTTGGTTAAGCGGCTGCCTTCGGCTCAGGTCATGATCCCAGCGTCCTGGGATTGAGTCCCACATCGGGCTCCTTGCTCAGCAGGGAGCCTGCTTCTCCCTCTGCCTCTGCCTGCCTCTCTGTCTGCCTGTGCTCGATCTCTCTCTCTCTCTAACAAATAAATAAATAAAATCTTATATTATTCATGATAAAAGAGCTAGCATTTATCGAACACTTCTATATGGCAGGCACCATGCTAAGCGCTTTCATGAATACTCACACAGTAAATCATAATCTGTAGATGCTATTGTCATCCTCCTTTTGCAGATAAAGGGAACTGAGGTTTAGAAAAATCCAGTACCTTGCTCGAAAATCACAAAGCTAGTAACTGATAAGACCAGGATTTGAACCCGGGCTGTGGACTTAATCATCAACCTACGCTGCTTTCGCCTGGATTTAAAAAGGAACGCCAGTCCAGAGGCTTTCCTTAGTTTTGTTTACTATTTTGAATAATAAAAAAAAATAGCTAATCCCATTGTTTTTAACAATGGAAAAGGCTTGATGGTCAGCTTCCTCTTTAGAAAAAGTACGCCAGGTTCACCGTAGAGGGTTACAGTACAGTCGCTGAGCAGACACGTGAAGCATCAAGACTGGAGGAGGACTTCCAGAGACCACCTCGCCCAAACAGTTCATCTGAAAGGGGAGGACCCTGAGGCACCGTTAGTTCACAGCCAAGCACGGATGCCAGCTCTGCTTCCACCCCAAGGTCCACGTTGAGGGGAAGCGGCTCCCACCAGGCACCACAGAGACCATGCAGCTCTGGGCCAGAGGACCAGAGCCCGCTACCATGTATCTCGTTTGCAGGTGAAATCTTGCATTTCTGTCCTGCCTGCGTTGCTTCTGCTATCACCCACATGCCTGCTTTCCGTCAAGGCCCAGGCCGGCTCTGGGCCCTGTGCCTGGTCTGAACGGATGCCAGCTTAGCAAGGCTGCTTACTTGCTTCCCTGCTCAGACCACAAACATGAGGCTTACGCCACACTCCATCTCCTCTGCAGGCCATACTCTCCCCTTCTCCACCCACTGTCATCAGCCATCAGTCTGCTGAGACCCCGGCCATTTCCCACACAAGCCCTGAAGCCCCTCCAACCACCTCAGGCCAAAATGATCTCTCCCACCTCTTAAACAGAGAAACTTCTATTTCCCAAGCCACTCATTTAGCACTTATCATATGCTGCTCTATGTTGTCTGTTTGGTATCTTTTATCTAAGAACCTGGCTTGCCTTGAGGGCAGAGATCATCTCTTATTCATCATTGTATCCACCACATTGCTTAGCCTAAGGCCCAGAACAAAATAGGTGTTCTATAAATGTTGATTGATTTATTGTACGTGGAAATGAAAATGACTTCCTTGCTTCTATGGTGACCCCAGAAAATAAAGTCAGTTTTCTGAGACCCATGAGGTCAATGAGAAAACACTTTCAGAGCCTTCAAAAGGAAAATAATTTGAAGTACTTATGACTGTATGAACAAGTCTGTGTCTAGAACCTGTTAAAATAGTTAAAAATGTTTGACTTGTTAGTGGGCTTTAGGTCAAGAAAAAACAAAAACAAATGTTCACTCTACAGATTTGGATACTTGGATAGTTTTCATTTAATTTTTCAAACCAGGGATACATATAGACATGGCTTGAAAATTAGACCGGTTACTTGCCATCAGAGTACCAAAACTAGAGAAAACCCAAAATCGCAATCCTGAAATTCTCAATACGTAGTGCATTTATTTTACTGGGTTTGAAGATTAAGAAAATACGTTGAGATGAGTCAACGTATTTTCATGACCTTCTCCATTATAGTAACTTCTCAATCATTGAGAATCCAAAACTCTGAATTGTACCTGAAGAACTAATCTAACATTTACATGTAAGACCTTGATTCAGAAAGAATCTTTTTTTTTTTTTTAAGATTTTATTTATTTATTTGACAGAGATCACAAGTAGGCAGAGAGGCAGGCAAAGAGAGATAGGAGGAAGCAGGCTTCCTGCTGAGCAGAGAGCCCGATGCGGGGCTCGATCCCAGGACCCTGGGATCATGACCTGAGCCAAAAGCAGAGGCTTTAACCCACTGAGCCACCCAGGCGCCCCCAGAAAGAATCTTTCACATGTTTTTTTTTTCCAATGTGGCTATACTTGGCTCATTGTTATCCTAAGATTGAGGAAAAGCTTTTGACTGTATTTTTCTGTTATCTTCCTATCTTTTATCAACAGACAGGTCATTTGGGCTGAGGTTGATTTGGTTGATATGCTGCACTATGTTTTGGTTGGAAACTACTGGATAAATGGCATCTTGTCATTATCTAACACGTCTTTCACACCTATCATAGAAGAGTAGGAATCTAGGGTTAGAAGGATTAGAAATCAATTTAGCCAGTTCTTTTGTAGGGAGAGATGGAAACCAAGATTAGATAACTTGCCCAAAGCCATACATTCTTCCTGACAACAATCAATAAAGTACTTATTTTTGTTATAGAATAAGCTCTTTTGTCACTTAATAATTAGCCCGAATAGCAATAAACTTTAAGTATGTTTTTAAGATTATTCTCTGGTAGAATGGCATTCTGGGTAGGATATAGAAATAATAATAGAAATCATCTCTATTCACAGATAAGGAAACTCTCTATTAACAAAGACAGGCTTCCAAAGTGTACTGGGAAGGGGTCGCAGAGCCATGTGATGGCTGCAGGGGTTCCCACCCTGCTGAGAAAGGACCAATCTTGAAATCAGGTTTAGTTTGTCTTCAGCATCCCCCATCTCCCTTTCTGTGGTCCTTTCCCTCTCACTGCTGGCTTCTCTTCTTACTCCTCATTTCAGATGTTCTATGCACAACCTTCCTTCTATCAAAGAAGAAATTAAGCATTCACTTATTTAGTGTAGATGAATTTCAACCTATTGTTTTAACCAGACTTTTCCATCTTAAGTGAGTCTTGATGATTCTTACATCATCAAGCAAATGGAAGAATGTTTTGGGACTTCCTAAAATCATACATATGGCCAGTGAGGAATCTAAAGCTGACTTAGCTGTATGTAGGCAATAAGTAAGGACCCATCAGAGGAATAATCTATCCTTTCTCTACTCCTGGCCCTTTAGATGGCAACTTCCTCCCTTGGAAGGATAAAACAGGGTCTGGTGACCGTTCCTAAAAGTGGACTGAGGTAGAAGAATTTATGTCCCATTGTCACAAGCATCTCCTAGATATGAATTCAGTCTTCCCTTGACTCAGGTCTTTTTGGCAGGCAGATTTTCTCCTACTGCCTCCCCATCAACTAAGCTAATTACAAGTCAGCTGTTCACCAATCCCCACTAACTTCTCATCTATTTTCCAAATCACATTTTGCACTTTCTAGCTTATATTATAATGATTATAGTAATAGTTTTAGGACAAGAGGTCCTAAATTTTGCACTTTCTAGCTTATAATGATTATAGTAATAGTTTTAGGACAAGAGGTATGATCACCATACCTCTTCCATCATTCTGGAATGAAATACATGCTACATCTATTGCTTCCACCATGGTAACAGTTTCTGACAATATTATATAACATTGGAGAATATGTCTTCACTCACAGGTATTATTTTATTGTATCTTGTAATTAAGGTCATGAAATTTACATGACTACTATATAGTGTGCATTTGTAATACTAGTAACTCATACTTTTTAGTACTTTACAATTCATACTGATTACAATTATTTTACAACTTACAATGATTCTTTGAGATAGAGGAGGGAAAGCAATTATTATTATCATGCCTATTTAACAGTTAAAAACACTGAGATTCTGTCATTTGCTTGGCAGTACTGGCCCCTCTACTTTTTCTACTTCTCCTGAAAGGGAAAAGAGAAGAAACTAGCATTTGGTGATCAACCATAATGTGTTAGGCACCAGGTCAGAAGCTTTTTATCAATAATATCTAAGCAACTTGCCCAGTTTCTAAGGGCTAGTCAATATGGAACTGGACTCTCTTCTTTCTTCCCCCATCCTGAACCTCATGACTAATCATCTGAACAATGGTCTCACCTACACCTTTGGTTCCTCTTACATTTCAGTATTTCTACCTTATCACTTAGCGAAGCCCAATTCCTTTCACCATTGAAATTTACTTTCTCTGCTTCCATACCCAGGCTTCAGTTTGTTACTACAGAAAAACTGTAAAACCACACATGCATGTTCTCTCAATGTGCCTCTGCCCTGACTCTTTACTTATTCTTGGGAAGCTCCTCAGTTCTTCCCACAGTTATTCTCCTCTTTGTGACTCACATTGTCCCTCTGTAGCACAAAATGTACACAAAATGTAGCACAAAAATGAAGCCATCATTCATCATCTTCCTCAGCTTCCAGAATACCTAACTACAAATTTAAACAGATGCTTCTCCCCTTTCTTTCTTCCTTCCAGTTTCAGAGGATATATCCCTCCTCTTACTCTAGAATAAATCCATTTGTTCTTTTGACCCATTTTATTCTCAGAATTCTTAGGATTCTTAGTTTTATCCCACCGAGGACCCTTACCCCTTGGTCCTCAAACAAATTCAGATTTCTTACATTTTGAGAAAAACATTAGCCTCTTAGCCTCAAGATTTTCTTGTTACCATAAAACCTCCTTTTCCCTCTTGCCAACTAAACCCATAAAAAAATACAAAACAAAAATCTACTTTATAGTTACCATATCTTGAATTTATACTCAGTTCATTGCAATTTCATTGCTTTCCCCCAACCTCACTGCTGAAAACTTTCCCTACAGCAACCAAATGTATCAAGCAAGACTATTCTCAGCTCACTACTTTCCTAATTCTACACAACTCTCTGCTGAAGAGAAGAGGTCCAGTTAGAACTACACTGGGTTCCCATGTAAGCGGGAAGGCTTATGCAGATATCTCTTTCTCTTATTCTCTGGCATCAGACAACTTCACAGCCTTCTCTAACACTAAGATTAATTTATCTATTAAACATGGCCATCCATTCATTCTCTCCTTCTCTCCACATCCCAGAGATTTATCTCACCTTTATCATAGTTGATATGTAAGATTTATATATTTTAATACTTATCAAATCTACTAATGCTAAATATAAGGAAGGACGCCAGTGACATCCTTGTTACCAAAATATTCAAAGAGGTCATGTTCACTTGGATGCCCATCTGACTCGTGACTGGAGATATAACCACCCACTCAGTCAACAAAGCCAAAAATTCCAAGTCATTCTTGACTCTTCTCTTCTTTCCTTCAGCTCCAACAAGTCAATCATTGGGAACTGTCAATATTACCTCAAAAATTCTTGTGAAGTCTGTCACTTACACTCTAATTCAATTACCAATTACCAAAGTGCTAGAGTAACTGTACAACTTTTCCCAGTGGTTCTCCACCAAGGCAACTGTGCCCCCCAGGGGACACTTAGAAACCCTGAAGACATTTTTGGTTGTTGTCACACCTGGGAATGGGGAGTGGGTACTTCTAGTATGTAGTATAAGATATTGCAAACATCCTACAATGCAGGGGACCCCCCCCCCAAACACATAGACACACACGAGAACAGTCAGTCCCCAAATGTTAATGATACCAATGCCAAGAAATCTTTACCCAGCCTATGCCAACAGCCTCTGACAGGTCTCTCTTCATTCAAGTTTTCCCTCTTATATCTATCACACAAAGCCCTAGGGTGATTTAAAATGGAAATCTGTCCACACAACTATCCTACTTGCAACTCTTCAATATTCCTCCTGGATAAGGCTCACCCTGTGCAGCTCTTTACTTAAACCTCCCCACCTTCTAACTCTCCTTACCCTCTTTACTATCCAACAATAATAAAATGCTTTTAGATTTCCCACCTAGTTCATGGCTTTCTTATCTGTATTCAAGACGTTTCTCTCTTTGAAATGCCTTTTATATTCCTGCTCTCCCTTATCCTTCTAACTCCTTTCCCTCTTTAAGACTAAGCCCACACATTTCCCTCAAGAAACTTTCTATGGGCTTTCCTTCCTCCACACACTGGGCTGTAGGCCCCTTCTCCATATTTCCAAAATAGCTTGTACCAACATGAGTTTAATCACCAGGCTTATCATACTGCATATCAGTTTCTGGGTTATGATCCACCTCCATTTAGACTAAGTTGCCTGCAGGAGAGTCTATAAGGGCTGTATCTTGTACATGTTTTTAATATGGCACACAGTAGTTGCTTAAAGAAAAATAATCAATGTTAACTTACATCGACATAAGAGTTTATACTTTTCAAAATTCTTTCACATGTAAAATCTCATTTGATTCTTATAATTCTGTAAGAGGATATAGCTGGGGCAGACATAACACCAGTTTTATATATCATTAAACTGGGGCTCAGAACTTGAAGTCATTTACCCATAGTGACCTGGTTTCTAAGTGGCAGAAATGACAAGGGATCCAGATCTTTTGGTGTCATGTCCCATGCCATTTCCAGCACTTTGGACTAGTTGGCCTCACACACACACATACACACCTCTCCACCACCACCACCAGCGCAGGAAACACATACACTTATATATCTGTGTATGCATATATGCATATTTATACTTGTGACGTTATATGTATTTGTATATGTGTATATATAAATATGGCTTATATAGGTCTTTACTGTCTAAACATATAATACATGCATATGTATGTATATACATATACATCAATATAAAATCTGTGTGATTATATATACATACCTCAACTCTCCCTTTTTAATTCTTAAAATTCTTTTTTCAAAGATTTATTATATTTTTATTTGAAAGGAGCAAGCACACATGTGAGTCAGGGGAGGGGCAGGAGGAGAGAGAGAGAATCCCAAGCAGATTCCCACTGAGCGCAGAGCCCAATACGGGTCTGGATATCACAACCCAGAGATCACAACCTGAGCCAAAAACAAGAGTCAGAAGCTTCATCAACTGAGCCATTCAGGTACCCCCGTAATTCTTACAATTCTTGATCACAGCATTCATTTCCTTCATAACTTATCCTAAGTTACTCTGGAAAATAGTTAATGAGGCACATCTTTAGGAAAGAAGAGAGGTAGAGAATACCAGATGATGAAAATTGGCACGTCATCTGTATTTGGTCTGGCTCACTTAGAGACACATTCTCATATTCATTCCATTTACCCTTCTGAGAACAGTGTAACCACATGACCTGAGATGCAAATAGACAGGAGGAGACCATGGACCTCACGGACACTGTCCAAGCCTCCCAGAGAGAACTACACACAGCTTCAATGAATGTCTCAACCCTTTAAGAAAGTGCAATTTTTGTGAATGTCTGATAAAAAATTCAACTTCTGTTGGACTAGCATCTAGTCCCTAAATGAAACAGATCCATTCCTCCATGATGATGGGTACCGAACAGATTTTTCCCCTTGTGTGAACTCACTACTGGTACTCTTTGGGTTCAAAAGTGCAACTGCATACAGGCAAGATGCTGGAGAGGAACCGTCAGATATTTCTAGTTGTGGAAACAGACACATGTATGATATTGGAAGGGAGTGGTTTGTTTGTTTTTTTTCCTAAAAGCCTGGTTAGGTCAGTAAACTGAAAGGAAGCTTTACAAAATAACTTTAATAAATGTATCAGGCATGATCATCTGCTAGAAGCCTTAACTATGTAACAGTATTAACTAAACACAGGTATTTTTTAAAATGTGGGGGACAGGGACGCCTGGGTGGCTCAGTTGGTTAAGCAGCTGCCTTCGGCTCAGGTCATGATCCCAGCATCTTGGGATCGAGTCCCACATCAGGCTCCTTGCTCGGCAGGGAGTCTGCTTCTCCCTCTGCCTCTGCCTGCCTCTCTGTCTGCCTGTGCTCATTCGCTCTCTCTCCCTCTTTCTCTGACAAATAAATAAATAAAATATTTAAAAAAAATAAAAAAAAAATAAAAAAAAATGTGGGGGACAAAATGTCAACAGTGCAATACATATATGATAACAAAAAATCAATGTACTTAAAGCAACTGCTAGGCAAGTAGTGGAAAATATTTTCAGATAAATTTAATTATAATATGTATTCCCGAGGTGCTGAGAATGGTTTAGTATCTTGCATGTTGTGTATGTTTTTATCTGTTCGTGGAGACTAAGGAATGAAGCAGCCATTAATTCCAAAGGAAAATGGCTTAATTAATCAATAACACAATGTTTTCCTTTGGGTAGAGAATGTGGGTTCTGGATTTTAAGGATGAGTCTTAGATCTCAAACTGTCTCCAGTGAAACAGTTTCAAATTTAAGTTCCCAACTACCCCCAATGTTTTAAAAATGTCATTGACTCTTCTCATGGGAATTCATCTACATTATGATTTTTGCTTTTAGATGTGGCACACAGTCGTTGCCATTTTCAGTGTAGGAAAGCTGATTTTTTTTACCTTTTTTTAAAAATTAACATCTAATGTATTATGTTTCAGGGGTACAGGTCTGTGCATCACCAGTCCTACACAATACACAGCATTCACAACACCTACTGCCCTCTCAACATCCATCACCCAGCCACCCCATCCCTCCTACCCCCTTCCCCTCCAGTAACCCTCAGTTTGTTTCCTGAGACCAAGAGTATCTTATGATTTGTCTCCTTCTCTGGTTTTGTCTTATTTCATTTTTCCCTCCTTTTGCCTATGATCCTCTGTCTTGTTTCTCAAATTCCTCATAAGAGTGAGATATGATAGTTGTCTTTCTCTGACCGACTTACTTCACTTAACAGAATAGCCTCTAGTTCCATCCATGTCATTGCAAATGGCAAGGTTTCATTTTTTGATGGCTGCATTATATATACATATGTATATGTATATATATCACATCTTCTTTATCCATTCATCTATCAATGGACATCTAGGCTCTTCCCATAGTTTGGCTATTGTGGACATTGCTGCTATAAACATTCAGATGCAGGTGCCCCTTGGGATCACTGCATTTGTATCTTTGGGGTAAATATCCAGTAGTGCAATTGCTGGGTCATAGGGTAGCTATTTTCAACTTTTTGAGGAACTGCCGTACTGTTTTCCAGAGTGGTTGCACCAGCTTGCATTCCCACCAATAGTGTAGGAGGGTTCCCCTTTCTCTGTATCCTCATCAGCATCTGTCATTTCCTGACTTGTTAATTTTAGCCATTCTGATTGGTGTGAGATGGTATCTCACTGTGGTTTTGATTTGTATTTCCCTGATGCCGAGTGATGTGGAGCACTTTCTCATGTGTCTGTTGGTCATTTGGATGTATTTACATTTACATTACATTTCTGCAAAGAAATGTAAAGAACTTATCAAACTCAACACCCAAAGAACAAATAATCCAATCAAGAAATGGGCAGAAGACATGAATAGGCAAGCTGATTTTAAGAAAACATGAAATATAAGTCTCACATATAAAACTCAGATATGTTAAAGATCATTTTAATTAGTAGAGAGAGCATTTTCAGTTGACAAAATAACACCCCTTAGAGTTGACTCTAAAAGCATTTAAATCTGCAATTACAAAACTAATGTTAGACATACCTTAGGTTACACTTAGGTTAGGCATTTTCAGGATACAAGTGTTTTTACAAAATAAAGTGCACTTATCTATTGACGTACTTCTTCCTAGACTCAGAGGTCTTATATTAAATATACCAGCAGATTTGATACAATCCAGAATGGCTTGAAAGGGGGAAGTGATATAATTTTGGCCTTTTCACTAAGCTGAAAGCCTGTGTGCTCTATTAATTCTTTTAAGGAAGAAGTGGTGGCTAACTGGATATTCAGTTCAACCATTTCCAGAACTAAATTCATAAGCAGGAACAAATGGTTTCAATGATATGACTAGATGATTAGATGGCCTAAGATGAAGGCCCAAGACACCTCACACCAGTAAGGTAATGTACGATATTGGCATTTCATGAAGTATGCTGTTTGGTCTTAGGAAGTATGTCTATAGAATGTTTTATTATTCAACTGTGGGTTGAGTCCTTCATTCAACAAGCATTTACCAAGCACCTGCTCTAACAATGCACTGTTCCAGCTATATGTTGAGACCTAATACTGCATAAGACAGAGCTACTTCCTCAATGAGGTCTCAGTGCACCAGAGAAGACAGACTGGCAGAGACAGGTAACTTGTAATTTCACGGTAAGGTCTACAACAAGTATGTGGATAAAGAACCATGGCAGCACTGGGACAAGAAACAAGTGTGATCTGAAGGGGCACCTGCACCCCAATGTCTAAAGCAGCAACATCCACAATAGCCAAACTATATATGTATGTGTGTGTATATATAGAATAGAATACTACTCAGTCATCAAAAAAATTAAATCTTGCCATTTGCAACAACATGGATGGAACTAGAGGGTGTTATATAAATGAAATAAGTCAATCAGAGAAGGACAATTATCATATCATTTAATTCATATGTGGAATTTAAGAAACAAAAGAGAGGAACATAGGGGAAGAGATAGAAAAATAAACTAAGATGAAATCAGAGAGGGAGACAAATCATAAGAGACCCTTAATCGTAGGAAACAAACTGAGGGTTGCTGGACAGGAGAGGATGGGGGGATGGGGTAACTGAGTAATGGGTAACAAGGAGGGCACATGATATAATGAGCACTGGCTGTTATTATACAACTGATGAATCGCCAAACTCTACCTCTGAAACTAAGAACACACTATATGTTAATTGAATTTAAATTTTTAAAAAAAGAAAATGAGTATGCATCAAGTAGTTAACAATTTTTTCTGAGAGGTGGTGATATTTGAGATGGGTTTTACAAGGTAAGAATAAATTTTCCAAGGACGTATTGAAAGGCATTTCAGATTGTGGAAACAGCATGTACACAGGCACGAAAACGTGTTAAGTCGGGAAAATTAAGTTGCACATGCCTGAAACAAGAGGAGGTTGTACATTTTAAGGAAGAAAAGTAGGGCCAAAAGGTAGCTCAAGTCAGATTATGAGATTTTATACATCAAGTTTATGTATTAACTTGTTAATACTTAGTATTAAGAAGTAAAAGTTAATGTAACTTCATTGCATTTTCATGCATAAGTTAATGTTCAACATTCACCTGTGAGGAAAATGGTAAGAGGAGAGATGGTGTAGGAAGGTGCATATGTGGATATGTTTTTCTATTTTTATATATAAACACATACACATATATGCGTATTATTTTTTTTCCAGAAAACATGGTCTTTGCTTTATAATTTCTTCCAGGTCAGAGCAGCATGAAATGGGTCTTCATGGTCAGCTTCAAAGGCCCTTCATGGTCAGCTGTAACATTTACTACCTTATTTGGCAATCAAACAAACTGTTTCTTGTGGTGTTCTATTATTTCCTTGAGCTGTTATATAAAACATAAGATCACTCAATCTTTTGGGTTGTCTTTCTATCTCCCCAATTAATATGCTATACCCTTGAGGGCACAGACTGCCTTGTACAATTTTAATTTTTTTTTACAGTAAATACATTTACAACAGAATGTACCAGCCTCATCATTTCCAGTCTACATCTGATATTAATTAGATCTAGAAAAGTGACTTTACTGACATAAAATGTGTATATTTAAAATCATCTGATGCTTTTGCAATGGGCTCTTGCAACAAAATAAATAGTACTGAATTACAGCAAAGAGAGTAAAAGAAATATCCATGAACCTATATTTATATCCATGATAGGAAGGAAGGAAGGAAGGGGAAATAAAGGAGACGGGTCAGCTCATTCTTACTATAGAATTCCAATTCTTAAGTTAAAACGTATGATGGAAGCAGAAACTTACCACTACACAAACATCATAGAATTGCTTGCTGCAGGCAAGAATCACCAATGGATGCTAAAATTAGTAGGCAAAAGTATGATGAGTTGTGAAATAGTTGCATGATCACAGACTATTACCCCGCTTATTAATTAAAAAGAAAACAAGACTAACTTTACAATGGCTAAAGCTGGCACATAACACCTTTACTACATGATCCAAGTTACTTACAATCACCAGTAATCAGTTACATCAAGATCACACCTCCTAATAAGATGCACGGAGACAGTCACATTACTTGTGGTATTCTAGCCCAAAATGTATAACCTCCATCTAGTCATGAGAAAACCTCAAACAGAAACTGAAGAATATTCTACAAAATGATTAACCAGCTCTGTTCGAAAGCATCAAAGTCCACTATTATGACTGGGGGAGATTAAGAACAACTAAGTGCAGTGTGACAATTATCCAGAAGGACACTAGTAGGACAACTGGCAAAATTCTATAAGATCCATAGATTTATTAATAGGCTGTATCAGTATTAATCTTATTTCTATAATTGCACTATGGCTATATGATATGTTAACATTAGAAGAATCTAGATGAGAGCAATGTGGCAACTGCACTGTTTTTGTAACTTTTTTATCTAAAAATACTAAAATTAAAGTTATTTAAAACTATAAATGGGCTCTTGTTATAGACTAAACTTCTCAAACAACTGTGTTTTTGTAACAACTGCAAAAAGATTAACTTTTGCTTTGCAAGTCTTTAGCTGAAGCTTTTATATCCATTGAAGTGACATGACATAAATACACAGTAAGTAATATCCTCAAGTAGAAGCAGAGCTTTCCAGTTGGAGATTTGGCTTTCTTGTGCTGCTAATGAAGATGGTCACAGTTAGGGTAATACACAGAATTTAGGGCAAAGGAGAAAATAAACAATCTTAAAAAGCAAAGAAGTCTATAAATGCAAAAGCATTCTTAATTTACAAGTATTTATTATCTATGTGCTAATTACTTGGCTGAGATGAAAAAGTAGAATACACAATCTTTGGACCTGAGACCTTTATAATCTGGTTCAGGGGACAGGGTGAATATGTACAATACAGCTCATCTTTCTCATTTCCTACTCCTGGCATTTCTACCAGCAGGCACCTTCACCAGAGTAACACTCTGGGTCACCATATTAGTCCTTTCCAGGCTGCCACAACACAATACCACACATGGACTGGCTTGGACAATGGAAATGTATTTTCTCAGTTCTGGAAGTTAGAAGTCCAAGATCAAGATGTCAACTGGGCAGGTTTCCTCCAAGGCCTCTTTCCTTGGCTTGCAGAAAGCTAACTTTTCACTGTGGTCTCACATGACCTTTTTTCTATGTATCTGCATCCTTGGTGTCTCTCTTAAGGAAACCAGTCCTATTGGATTGACCTCGTTTAACCTTAATTATCTCCTAAAAGGTCCTATTTCCAAATACAGTCACAACAGGGGGTTAGTTAGGGCTTCAGCATGTTAATGGAGCAGAGAGGGGACACAATTCAATCCAGAAAAGCCATGCTGAAACAGGACTGGCTGGGATCAATTACCAAGAGCTCATCTCAGCCCTCGCCTCTGTTCTTCAATTCTGCCTGTCTACTAGCAAGATGCATTCTCATCAGCTCTGTTTGCCCGAGTAGTAAACTCAACAGGACCGTCTCTGCTCCTCTACATAGAGGTGCATGTGTGGGGAAGCATGTGTGGGGAAGCAGGACATCTGTGATGCGGTAGATAAGTCTGATTCATTCAGGATATAGTATTAGCAAACCTGCTGTCCAAAACTTCTCCTCGATAAAGTTTTATCAGCTAATTTAAAAAAGAGGTAAGATTTTGAGCTCCAGATTCCTGCGAGATTCCTGTATTTGTCTTTTTTTTTTTTTTTAATTTGACAGAGAAAGAGAGATCACAAGTAGGCAGAGAGGCAGGCAGAGAGAGAGAGGGAAGCAGGCTGCCCACTGAGCAGGGAGCCCGATGCGGGGCTCGATCCCTGGACCGTGAGATCATGACCTGAGCAAAGGCAGAGGCTTAACCCACTGAGCCACCCATGCACCCTTTGTATTTGTCTCTTAACTGGTTCTGAATTGAGTAGAGAAAACAGGTACTATTTGTTGGGCCTCCTTATACCATAATAACATATTAACATCTCTTACCTTTTACATAATATAAAAATATACAAGATAGTATAATTGAATATTTCTTAGGAACCTTTCTGCTACAGACATTTAAATACCATTTCATAGAAAATGACTTTGTGAACAAGACAAGGATGCCCACTCTTGTCAATTTTATTCAACATAGTCCTGAAGGCCTACCCAGGTCAATTACGCAGGGAAAAAAATTAAGGCATCTAAATCAGAACAGAAGAAGCGTAACTGTCTCTATTTGCAGATAACATATTATATATAGAAAACCCTAAAAACTCCATCAAAAACTGTTGAAAGTAATAAACACAATTCAGTAAAGCTGCAGAACACAAAAAAATCAATGTGCAAAATATCACCTGCATTTTTAGACACTAATACAAACCATCAGAAAAAGAAGTAAAAAAAAACCACAAAATAAAAGACAATAACAAGTGTTGGCGAGATGTAGAGAAAAGGATGTGGGTTTTTTTAAATTGGTGTAGCTACCTCGAAGACAGTGTGGAGATTCCTCAAAAACTTAAAACTACCGTATGATCTAGCTATCCCCTTCTGAGTATTCATCCAAAGTAAACAAAATCATTAACTCCAAAAGACATCTGCACCCCATGTTGACTCCAGCATTATTTATAATAGTCAAGACATGAAAACAACCTAAAGGTCCAATGAATGAATAAAGAAAATAGCCAAAGGAAGAACATACAATAGAATATTATTCAACCATAAAAATAAGGAGATGCTCACTGACAACAAGATGAGGAGGCTTGAGGGTATTGTGCTGAGGGAAGTCAGACAGAAAAGAGAAAGACAAACACTATATGATATGACTTATACATGGAATAAAAAAAAAAAAAAACTCAGAGAACTGATGGGTGGTTACCAGAGGCAACTATGGCAAAAAGGGAGACAGTGATCAGTAGCTACACACTTCTAGTTATAAGGTAAGTCCTGGGGATGTCATATACAGCATGGTGACTACAGTTAACAATACTGTATTGTCCATTTGAAGGTGCTAAGAGAACAGATTTCAAAAGCTCTCATCACAAAACTGACACTATGTGTGATGATGGACATAACTAAACATCCTGTGGCAATCATTTCATAGTATGTATATCAAATTAGTAGGTGTACACCCAATACAACTTTGTAGGTCAGTTGTAACCCAATGAAAGAAGATTAAAATTTAAAAAAATATATGACTGTGAAATTGTGGCTTACTTTCACAAAACAGATGATGAAGTCATCGTTTAGTCTCCACTAAGCCAACTTGTTTCACATTTGGCTATTAATTTGAAATTAGAGTCACAAATTAAGAAGCAGATCAACTCATTTTTACTATAATTTTTGTTTTATAGGTATGAATGACACCATAAGGTCATTTAGACACTACTTCAGTAATTTTACTTGGACATCTCTTCTAATAGTTCATATGTACAACACTTTCTGAAAAACATCACTAGTTTTACCAGAACTACTGATATCAAAAGCAAATGAGGGGTACCTGGGTGGCTCAATGGGTTAAAGCCTCTGCCTTCTGCTCAGGTCGTGGTCTCAGGGTCCTGGGATCGAGCCCCACATCGGGCTCTCTGCTCAGCAGGGAGCCTGCTTCCCTTCCTCTCTGCCTGCGTGTGATCTCTGTCTGTCAAATAAATAAAATCTTTAAAAAAAAAAAAAAAGAGCAAATGAGTCTTTCCTCCAATGATGATTTAACAGAAATGGAGAAGGCGACAATAGTAAGAGGTGTATATTTTTACACACAGTAAATAGACCTACTTTTATATGTGGATATGAATGCTATTGACTTAAAGTAAGTTTAAAAACTGAAAATAATCTTAGTTTATTTCAGACAGCAGGGTCGCGTGCTACAATGTTCACAACTGGCCTGTTAGATCCATGGAAAGTATTCTTACCAACATGCTACATAATTTTCACATGTCTTGAGACTCTGTCAAACCAATCTGTGTGGACAAAACAATCTATTTCTGAATTACCCATTTGTTAGTGTTCAGAAGTAGAAGGAATCTTTTGGCAATAATTAACAAGGTATGCTCATGCATATTAGCACATAAAGATTAAATTTTTAACACTCAACTTCATTTCATGCTGAAACAAATCCTACTGTGGTAACTCTAGGCTAACCTATGGCATCGCATTCATTATTACCTAATTAACCTACTAATGGCCACATCATAGGAGTTTGTGTCTATAATTATTTTCAATATTGGTTTTAAAAGCTATTAAAGGAATGCGATCCTATGGAATTCCAAAAACTATCTGGGAAACCTGACTGCTGCAATTGATACAGAGGAAAATGCCCTGCCCGTTGGATGTTGTTTGTTGCAGCATATGGATGATTTCTTGAGTCCCCATTTTTATCTCTGTATTAAGTACTGAAAGTGTATACTGGGAAACAAAATAGTGAGGCAATATTCCCAGAAATTTGGGGGCAAAAGCTAAATAACTGGTACTAATTACATCAAGTATATTAATTATTTTATAGTATCTTTTTTAAAATCCTGCCCAAGTAGGAAGAGAAAGTTTTGAAAACAAAATGCTGAGACTATTAAAAAATAAAATGACATCACTTATACAATCCATTAAAATGTCCAGAAAGAGAAGTTATCCATGAGAGTCATACAACATTATCAAAATTCAAAACTTGTTGCTGTAACAATCATCTGTAGATTAGGAATACATTTGCTCCGAAATCCTCTTTCCACTCAAATTACAGAGCTGCCGTGGGATTGTTAGAATCTGACTGATGGGAACGGTCCTCGTTTTCCATACAAAACTGCAGTGGGGGCAGATGGCCAGAGTTCTGGTTCCTCACAGGCGCAGTAAAAAAAAAAAGAGAAGCATCCCTCAAGTAAGGTACCAGTGATGGAAAATGCTGGCAGGGGCCTCAGTGAGCTGCTGCTACTGCACAGTTTACCACTAGATGTCCTGTGGACTAAGCAAGAAGAACACTGGTGCATATATTTGCATTCTTATCCCAGCAATGGATGTTTCTGATTTCAATCAGGTAGCCCTGGATTTCCAAAATAGCCTGGTCAACCATTTTCTGCTACATTTTCTATTGACAGAGGCAAAATAAAATAGAGGTGGGTTAGGTAATGAACCACGGTGTGCCATTTGTCCTGCTCGCAAAAAATTATACAAGTATGATTGAAATATTTATCTCGAGATCTTTCATAATGAGGAAAGCGGGCATGCACACACAAATATAACTCCCTTCTTACAAAGATAGAGCTTTTAATAAAGCTTCATTTTCCTCACTTAGCAAGCTCAACAGGCTGTCTTGTGATAGATTTCCTCCCTTTTTTGTGAAGGGTAATAATACATGGATATAGCAAAACAAACATAGTTTATTCAGGGGAACCATTCATACCGTGTTAACTTCCAGGACTGGAAATTAAAAGTTGAAAATTAAAGTTGAAATGTTACTGTCTGTCGATTTGGGTGATTATTATGGTGAATGGTGAAGGACAGAAGGTATGTAAAAGCAATGTGAGGTCTTTCTCCAATTCCACCTCCTAATAAGGCATTAAAGCACCTGCAGATACCAAGAACGTGGGCCACAACATGATGGGAAAGGAGGTCTCTAGCCCCGGATGTTTGAGTACGGCCTGCGGTACAGAGAAAGCTGGCAATGCATCCATGAAAACCCCCAGGGCTGTCAGAAAAGGGAAGGGAGGGATAAGCTTGTCAGTGGCACCTAGTGGGAACCCCACAGACATAAAGGCCAATAGCGAGTGCCTTCCCTGGCAGCCCTGGGATATGCTGGCAGGACAGGAACCCTGACAGGGATGCCAGGGCTGGGGACAATCAGCACCAAGTTCTGTCATTCCCCAATGGACTCTTCTGGGGCATTTGAGTAAATATGCTGAAAATCATTTCTGAGGGGAAAAATAAAAACAAATGAAATTATTTTGAAATTTTTGAAACTGTGTAGCCTATCACTAAAAAAAATCTGTTTTTGAAGTGCCCTTGGCCTCTGTGGGCATACAGGTGTGCTGTACTACAACAGGGCACAAGTGCCCCATCAGACACAGGGAGGACATGAAACCAAGCTGATGAATGAGACTCCAGGTACAAGCTACCCCGCAACCCCACCAGGCGTTCTCTCTCAAATGACTAGGTTATGACTCTCCCAAGACAATTGCTTTTGTTGTCCCCCTTGAGGGGCTTTCTAGCTTGCTTTCGCCACCACCCCAGCCCCGTTAACCACCTCCCCAACAGCCACAGGCCGAGACAAAGGAAAAAGGTGATGAACTACAAACTTTGCCAGCTTCACTGAGAAGCACCTCAGGAACAAGGGGGCGAACCTTCTTTAGCATAACCCACAGCTGTCACAAATTAGGTACCTTCCACTGGGGCTGCCAGTTAAGAGGTCTTGCTTTAAAGAGGACTTTTCTGCATCACTTTCCTGTTTCTAAGACCTCTGAGCTGATTTCTTATAGCCAAAGAGAAGAGACTGGAAGACGGTGGAGGGGGCTGGAGGGACAGAGATTCATTCTTTTATACATTTATTGGACAAATATTTATCGAGAACCTGTGTGTGACATGTTTTACCCAAGTCGATTCTATACTCCCTTGCATTCACACAGGCCAATGAGACTCAGAGAAAAATCCAAAAAGCAATTTTTAAAATTGATCACCCAAGGAGGGAAAGAGAATGCTGAGATACTCAGTGAGAGAGAGGATAGAAGTGTGGTGTTCGCCAGGGTGTGTAATTCCAAGTCACTGAAGCGGACAGTCACTTTCCTGCCTCTGTTCATGGTGAGCTCCCTCCCTGGAAACCTCCACTTATCCATTTTGCTTACATCTTTCACCAACTTCCAAGGCCCATTTTGCATGACAGTTCCACACAGAGCTTTCCTCAGAGAGAGATTTACGCATCTCTCTATGATTTATGTATCATTTGAACAACAATAATTCATGGTTGACACTTCTTTAGGACTCTGATTTTACTCCAGCACATAGTACTAATGAAATCGCTTTTCCTCACAAATAAATGGCAATGTCCTTAAGGATAGGTCCATTTGTGTGAAGATTTCAATGGCATATACTAAATAAACTCTCGTTGAGTATGTTAAATTGAGTTAGTTTACTTCCTTATGGTTTTCAGACCTGTAGCAAAGTCAGTGCTAGAAATCAGGCCTACAAACACGCTGCTGTGTTGAGGGCTGGCCCACGCCACCACTCTGCTCCTAGGCTGATAGGCAAATTAACTCTTCAACACAATGACCAAACATGATGATCACGCTTCCAAATGAAAATTTATGTATATGTAAACATACTAGATCAAACCCAAACTGCCCATAGACAGTAAAGAGTTCTGTCTTCAGGAAAGAATGAAAGAGGAAAATGCCCATTCGTTATTACTCATAAGTGATTTCCAAGGTTCGGTTTCTAAATGGCAAATAATTACAGTTCTAATTGCTAAGTAACAATACTTTTAGTTAAAATCAAATTGTTTAAAATGGTGAAATTTAAAAACATCAAGAAATAGTGATTCCAGCAAATAAACAGGCACATTTCTTGAAAAAAAAAAAAAAAGTAAACCAGATCAATAATATTTAGATCAGTAAGTGATATACTGGTCATCTTGCCCCATGGTTAGTTTTGATGTGCCAACATAACAGAAAAAAATCAGATTCATAAACATTATTTGAGTACTGTGTGATGATTCACTTTGTTCAATTATCAGCCTTTATGAGTCACCCTATTTTAATTGATCTGAAGGAATTCCAAGTTTTTATAATAAAAGCAGTTGTTTCCTCCATAGAACTTACTGCAGCTTTTTTTGTTTTTTTCTTGTTGTTTCCTTAACTAGACTCTAAATTCCATGAAGTCAGGGAACATGACTTTTTCTCATTGCTCTTTTCCCAGGGCTTTCTATAGGACACGTAGAGCAGGCATTCAGGCAATGTTCTGTGAATGAATATGAATGAATGCATGAGTGAATGAAACACAACTTTAGAAGCTAAAACTGTATCATATCACTATATAGCCTATGTCTATAAAATGTGGGAGGGAACAGTTAAAAAGTGAAAAATTCAGTCAATCAACCAATTGTTAGGTCATCCCTCACTCAAATCAATCACTTGAAGTATTTTATTGCATGATATATCCTTTGCGTTCATATCAACCAAATCCATGGAGAAATGACCCTCTAGTAAGCCAGGCTATATCTGATAACATAAATGGCAAGACCTTTTAGAAATCTTAATGCAAACAAGATGTTCATATAGTCATATTGGAATTTTATGCTTATAACAAAATCAATATTTCTGCATTTTCAAAATTCCATCTTCACTTAGTCTATAAATCTCCATTGCAAGGATTAAGTAAATCAGAATCAATAAACATAAGGAATCACTTGATGCAAAGCCATTAAATAGTTTAGAGCAGAGAGAAGAAGGGAGAGAGGGAGGGTGGGAGGGAGTAAAATACATAATTGAGAGGATAGTAATAAATAATAAAATAAAATAGCAAATGCCCCATGTATACATGCACACATGTGCATGGGCCCATCCATGCATGCACACACACACACACCACACACACACACACACACACACACACACACACACATATGCTGGATGTTACCTTGAGACATACAGGCAGCTAGATGATCAATATAAAAACACCCTTGTTTCTATTAAAATGGCATTCTAGATTCTAGAGTAGAGGGAAAGCCAATCTATTTTAAAAAGACAAATTTCAGATATGCCTGCAATTGTTTATTGACTTAGTATTTAGGACTTATGAAATGGAGAAAGTTCATTAGAGCAATATTTAAGTAGAATCCCATAGAAGAGATGCAGCACATTTTATTTTGTCATCTAGTTCTATGTGGATTGTGAAGTATTCTGTATATTACTAACAGAAAATCTCATAGAGAAACTATTAGTAAGCAAGGTTTACATATTCTCTTTTTTTTCTGGAAGAGTTTTTTTTTTTCTCTTTCTTTCTTATGGAGAACAGAAAGAAGGAAAAGCATAAAATTAAAGCATATCCTTTGTTCACATGAGTAGGTACTTCTCCATATTCCTTTTATGCTGTCTGGATTTCCAAATGTGCCCTTATCATTTTTAGCAAGCGAAAATTGGGAAGAAAAATAGAAATGTAATATGTATTATTATATTTTAATGTGATGTTCTACTTTTCTGTTTGTAGATATTGAAGTTTTTGTCGGACTTCATTAAACATTTAATAAATCACCACCCGTTTTGTGACAGATTTTAGCCATAACACAAACAACAGGAGGTATAAACCCAGCTAAGTTCATATAGGCATATAATATCAGCGTCTACATCATCAAGCCCTGCAGGCATATTGGCAGAACAACCAATGGAAGGTAAGCTTTTTCCGACAAAGCTTCGAAAATAAAGTTTTCTTCTTTTATCTTACTACAAATCAATTGGAGCCCTTACAGCAAAATCCTATAAAATAACTTCAAACACCACTTCTTAGTCTAAAAATTTGTATTATGGCTATGACTCTTTGAAGTATTATGACTGAAGTTTGGAGAAAAATGATTTAAGTGCTATCTGCTAGACATCAGAGCTTCAAAAATTCTGTTTTTCTTGACACATAAACTACTACCCACTGTATGTTTTAGAATTTTTTTTCTTGCTTTTAACCACCTAACCCAGTTTGCTTGATAAAAGTTATTTAACTGCAGTTTATCCAATTGAATTAATACTCTTTAAAGGTTCACCAACTTGCAATTGATTATTTTACTTTGCCCAGTTTTTTTTTTTTCCCATTCTGCTACAGTTTGGGGATTAAAAAAAAAAATTCCAGAATCTCACTTTCATTCCAGAATCTGACTTTAAAGTTTAAAAAAAAATCACTAAAAAATGTGTGAAACATGGGATTAAAGGCACTGTGATTCCTACTCGTAAGTTAAATGTCAGAAAAACTCTTAAGTTTCTTAATGGCAAAATCTCCCTTAGACTGATGGGGCAGTGAGATGGCAGTGGCCTTCAGCACAGCACACAGGACTCTGCAAGCGTCCACCTGCAGCAACATGTGGAAAGTGTTCGGGATTCAAGTAATTGCATGTTCAGCCACCATTCTTCACAAACTGGAGCAGAGACTTTGGTAGTTTACACTTTTTAAAACAAGGCACACAAAAACTTTAGTTTGAAAAAGAGGATTCCATTCAACAAGCTCTTAGTGAGTATCTGTCTTACGCATGTACCTCTCTGAGATGCTGCGATGGGTGAGGTGTGCAAAACGGAAGGAAAAAAAAAAGAGAGAGTCCCTGACCTCAATGGACTGCCTCTGACTCAATACATTAAGAATGCTTGGGATTTTTATCCTATTTTCCTCAAGAATATTTTGGGTTGAGTCTCTTTTAAGAGAAAATGATTTTTCAGAGTCCAAAATAATACAGCTAATGGAAGTTCTATATCCCTATGCTCATATATAATATGGATTCATATATTCAAAGCAACATTATTTTTAATAGGCAAAGGCTGGAAGCAAACCAAATATCCACTGAGAGGTGAATGGATAAACTGTATTGGTATATGCCTAAAATCTATTATTATTCAGCTTTGAAAAAAAAAAAGAAATCCTGCCATTTTTGATATTAGGGATGAATCTTGAGTAAACTATGTTATGAAATAAGCCAGTCACAGGGAGCCAGATGCTGTATGATTTCACTTAAATAAGGTACCTAAGTAAAATCATAGAGATATAAAGGAGAATGGTGGTAGCGAGGGATTGGGAGAAATGGGAAACTGTTTCATGGACAGAGCTTCAATTCTGCTAAATGAAAAGAATCCTGGAGATTACACAACAGTGTGAATGTGCTTAACACTATTAAAGCATACATGTAAAAATGGTTAGGATGGTCAATTTTATTGCGGTATCTTACCACAATTAAAAAATTTTAATATAGCGACACCTGGGTGGCTCAGTTGGTTAAGCGGCTGCCTTCGGCTCAGGTCATGATCCCAGCGTCCTGGGATCGAGTCCCACATCGGGCTCCTTGCTCGGCAGGGAGCCTGCTTTTCCCTCTGCCTGCCTCTCTGTCTGCCTGTGCTTGCTCTCTCTAACTAATAAATAAAATCTTAAAAAAAATTTTTTTTAAAAATTTTTAATATAAAACCCATTCTTAGTTCATGGTGGTATAAAAACAGGCAGTGGGCCAAATTAGTTTGCCAAATCCTGATCTAATGTGTACACAGGTAGCAACTGAGTCTCTGATATCTTGACTGCCACTCCTACAACTCAATACAAATTCTTTCTCTGACTCCCCATGAATGACCTGTGACGTGCTATAAAACAGACACTGATAAAGTATTTTTTTAAAAGATTTTATTTATTTATTTGTTAGAGAGAGAGAGAGTGAGCACAGGCAGACAGAGTGGTAGGCAGAGGCAGAGGGAGAAACAGGCTCCCTGCCGAGCAAGGAGCCCGATGTAGGACTCGATCCCAGGACGCTGGGATCATGAACTGAGCCGAAGGCAGCCGCTCAACCAACTGAGCCACCCAGGCATCCCGACACTGATAAAGTATTATGGGAGGGCAATAACCTCTTCAACATCAACCAAAGCAACTCCTTTCAAGACACGTCTCCAAAGGCAAAGGAAATAAAAGCAAAAATAAACCCTGAGATTTCATCAAGATAAAAAGCTTCTGCACAGCAAAGGAAACAGTCAACAAAACAAAGAGGCAACCACAGAATGGGAGAAATTACTTGCAAATGACACTGCAGACAAAGGGCTGATATCCAAGATCTATAAAGAGCTCCTCAAACTCAACACTCAAAAAAACAGATAATCACATCAAAAAATGGGCATATGACATGAACAGACACATCTCAAAAGAAGACATACAGAATGGCTAACAGAGAAGTGAAAAAATGTTCATCATCATTAGCCATCAGGGAGATTCAAATCAAAACCACATTGAGATACCACCTTACACCAGTTAGAATGGCCAAAATTAACAAGACAGTAAACAACAAGTGTTGGAGAGGATGTGGAGAAAGGGAAACCCTCTTAAACTGTTGGTGGGAACGTAAGTTGGTGCAGTCACTTTGGAAAACAGCGTGGAGATTCCTTAACAAATTAAAAATAGAGCTACCCTATGACCCTCCAAGCGCCACTGGGTATTTACCCCAAAGACACAGATGTAGTGAAAAGAAGGGCCATCTGTACCCCAATGTTCATAGCAGCAATGGCCACAATCGCCAAACTGTGGAAAGAACCAAGATGCCCTTCAGTAGATGAATGGATAAAGAAGATGTGGTCCATATATACATGGAATATTATGCCTCCACTAGAAAGGATGAATACCCAACTTTTATATCAACATGGACGGGACTGGAGGAGATCATGCTGAGTGAAATAAGTCAAGCAGAGAAAGTCAATTATCATATTGTTTCACTTACTTGTGGAGCGTAAGGAACAACATGGAGGACATTAGGAGAAGGAAAGGAAAATTGGGGGCGGGGGGGGGGAGATGAACAATGAGAGACTGTGGACTCTGAGAAACAAACTGAGGGTTTTGGAGGGGAGGAGGGTGGGGGTTAGGTGAGCCTGGTGGTGGGTATTAAGGAGGGCACATATTGCATGGAGCACTGGGTGTACATAAACAATGAATCTTGGAAAACTGAAAAAAAAATATTATGAGAGTTTAGAGGAGGAAAAGATGCATCTAGTTGTAAAGATCAGTAAAGCCACTGTTGACTTCAGTGATTCTCTCAAGTAGAAGGTCCACCTGAGTTAAGCTTCTGCACAAGTAATGTTTAGATATATAGATACAGGGAGGGAAAGGCAACACAGACCAAAGAGAGCCCAAAGAGAAAAAACACATGAAGGAAATAAAGAGTTCAATTTAAATGGAGCAAAATAAAAAATTGCGACTAAGACTAGAAATTTTATTTGGGGTTATGCCAAGAAAGTCATTAAATTAAAGAACTTGGACTCCTTAGGCAATGAAAAACAAGGAAAGGTTTTTGTATGGAGCGATGGATGGGAAAACCTGTAACACATACTAACACAATTTGTTTCTATTTGACACTGGAGTATAGAAAATAGGGCAAGCAGGGAGACTAGCTATGTGCCTACTGCAACAGCAATGATAATGAAAGCCTATAACAGGATAAGGAAAGATGGATTAGAAAGAAGTTAGGAAGTTTGAGAGATGGTGTAGAGCTGAAATCTATGGAATTTGATCACTGACTGGAGAGACAAAAGAGGGGGGCAAATCAAGACAATACTGAGACTGTTATCCTGGGGGTTGGGGAGATGATAGTATCACCAATAAAAGTAAGGGACATGGGAGAAAGGCAAGTTTAGGAGAAAATATGTGAGTTCACTTAGATTCACTAACTGTGAGGTTACAGTGGGATATGCACATGAAGGTGTGTCAGGAGTAGCAAGGAGAGAAGAGTATACATGTGGGAGGTGGGGGGTGGGGGTAGTCAGTCAGAAAGCTAATGCTTAAGAGTAATGAATACTGGTGAGATTTCCAAGGAACAAGGAGAAGGCCAGGAATTAAACCTTGAAAATAACTACTTTAAGAAGCAGGAAGAATAGGATCCAGAGCATGAGTCAGAAATATAGTTTAGAAGGATGAGAGGAATGAGAGACTAATATTTGTTGTGTACCTAACTACTGTGCTAGAGATAACACAGATGTAGGTCACCTACTTTTAGTCTTTAAGTCAACTCTCTCAGGTAGGTCTTAGCCTTCCCTCTTTTCCGAGGTGACAAAACAGAGGCTCAGAAAAGTTAAATGATGTGTCTCAAGTAACACAGCCAGTGGCAGACCTGGGATTCCCACTCTAGTCCTTATAAGGAAAAACCAGGTGGGCTATACCATGAAATACAAAGAAGGAGAGTGTTTCAGGAAAGCTGTAGTATCAGTAGCATTGCATGTATGTAGAGATGAAGGAGAACAAACACAGAGAAAAAAGATCATCTAAATGGCTACCAGATTTGCTTACAAGGAAGTTACCAAGTTGCTTCCTTCCAGAGCTAGAAACTCAAACTATACTGCCAAGGTTTCAAGAACAAGTGGGTGGGGACGCCTGGGTGGCTCAGTGGGTTAAGCCGCTGCCTTTGGCTCAGGTCATGATCCCAGCGTCCTGGGATGGAGTCCCACATTGGGCTCCTTGCTCGGCAGGGAGTCTGCTTCTCCCTCTGCCTCTGCCTGTGCTCGCTCTCTCTCTCTCTAACTAATAAATAAATAAAATCTTAAAAAAAAAAAAAAAAGAACAAGTGGGTGGTTTGCAAGTGATGAGCACTGAATGAAAACCTTTTCTTGCCAGGACTGTGGTGATGTAAGAAAGAGAAGATTGTGTGGGAACTCAGCAGATTTCCTGGGCTTATTGTTTCCACTTTGTTTTTACTTTTCTTTTGTCTCCCATAACAGGAGCCCTGGGTGCATTTTTACGCTGAAGAAAGAGATCAAACAGAGCATTTGGAGATGAGATAGAATGAGGATAACTCAGCTAACACACAACTAAAAAGGCCCAAGATTAAGGCAAGTAATAGATTTGGATATTGATAAGCACTAAGCATAAGGACTTTTTTACATTGAATACCATAGCTTGGTTCAGTCCACAGAAAAGTAATCTGTACTTTCTCAGTACGTTTTACTCAACAAAGAGTCTCTTTTTAGGAGTTTAATAAATGCTGCATAAACCGGTTATATAAAGCAAGGCACGAGGCTGGAGGGCTCCCACTCCAATTTGACAACACCATCTTGTCTTCACACCACCTGTCACATCTATCAACATTTTAACTAATGTCTGAGTTCTTCTTTTGCTAATGAGCTGCTACAGAGAGGAGCATTTCTCCTCTCAGTCCGCCAGCTACAGTATAATGAGGTGGAGTGAAAAGCGTGATCTTCCTCTCAGAAGCCCCTCTTTGCTCAGAAGACCATCACTGTTCTTTTTCTCTTTTGTCACAGACCCAAATTTAGTTGGTTGAGGCCTTTTTAGATGTGTTTTGCCTTTGATGTGATTTAAAAAACAAAACAAACAAAAAAACAAAACAAAAACAAAAACAAAAACCTCCTCCATCTAAAAGTCAAACCACCCCCAAGGTTGACATTGGTTATAGCCCAAGAGTTATCAGTGTGGTTAAATGAAGTGGTTGTGCTATATCTAAGTACCTTCCCGGGGCGCCTGGGTGGCTCAGTGGGTTAAAGCCTCTGCCTTCAGCCCAGGTCATGATCTCAGGGTCCTGGGATCATGCCCCACATCGGGCTCTCTGCTCAGCAGGGAGCCTGCTTCCCTCTTTCTTTCTGCCTGTCTCTCTGCCTACTTATGATCTCTCTCTCTGTGTGTGTCAAATAAATAAATTTTTTTTTAAAAGTACCTTCCCAGACCTCCCTTTCCTCAAATAGTATAGTCTCTTCTTCCAAAGAGATACCTTTTTATATTCAGCTTCTTCAATATCGAAAACAAAATGCTTGTACTTTCCCAGTTTCCCTGACCTATGCTTATGGTCACTATGTTCAAAGAGGAAGCTGTCTCTCCCCACCACTCATACGGTGAACTTCGACTCTTTAAGAGTCAAAGCATCACCTCCTCCAGAAAGTCTTTCTTGAATGCCTAGGCTGACTGAAGCGTCCCTACTCTGGGCTGGCATTCTATCTTATGCATGCCTCAGTTCTGGCAATGACATCATTATATTGAAATGATGGATTTTTGTACTTTTCCCCAAACTAGCCCATAATCTCATGACACACAAAGTGTCTTATGTAGTCTTATCCCCAGGGCCTAGCCCAGTGACCTGGAGGCACCTCGGTGACAGCTCTATGTGAGAAACGCAATGCCATAGCCATTTACTTGCAGTAACAGATGCCTGGTGTTCCCTTCATTAGCTTGTATTTCCTTGCTTAAATCTATGACTAGAGTAAATTCAGATGAACTAGCAGTTAGTTTAGATATAAGCAACTACTACATTAGTCTTTCCCAAAGTGTGCTCTTCAGAACACTGGCACTGACATGGTCCCAGGACCCCTTGTTCCTACACATGTTGGAAATACTTCATACTATCCAAATATTTGGAAATTCACAAAGCCTATTAGATTTAAATGGTTCTAAGAAGTCAAATCTGTTTTAAGGCAATGTTTCCAAAAGAATCTATTTGACAAAAATCCTTATCCCCTATTAACATCCCACAGACTTAATGCTCCTCAGAAAATACTTTGAGAAACACTGCCTTGTTCATCAAAGTCATCCTAACAGAGTCATCTATATATGTGCTATAAGCCAGAGACAGATTCTTCTTGAGAGATTATCTGAGCTCCTCTAACTTATTTCCTTAGCTGTTGCTCATAAAGACCATTTCTGAAATAGACTTGTGGATTTGGCTATGGACGTATGAAAGAATGGTTACTCTAAAAGATGATCCCATTTTCCGGAAAGAAAACATTTTTGTGGTTAATGTTTCCTATCACTACATCCCAGGCATTGTTCAAGTGCTCTGAGAGCCCAGGGAACACAATTATATTCTTAGTGCAATCTCCTCATTCTTCCAGTTATGATGAGATATCCAGAAACATTTATTTTGATGAGAGCTTTTACGTCCGGAATATTGTCAGATGGACCCACTAAAAAATCCATATTTTCCACAAAAAATAGTGTTCTGCGTGATACCAATCCAGGCTTTCTAGACACAAGAACATGTACAGGTAGACAGACACATACATGCCTTTACTTGTCTATAAATTAGTTGTGAAAATTAAAATAAGCATCTAAGGGTGTTTAATTTG
Source organism: Taxidea taxus jeffersonii (assembly GCA_003697995.1). Taxonomy (NCBI): domain Eukaryota; kingdom Metazoa; phylum Chordata; class Mammalia; order Carnivora; family Mustelidae; genus Taxidea; species Taxidea taxus. Next base: position 276,028 of record ML106401.1, read on the forward strand.
GTGTACCCAAGCATTCTCTTTCTTTTTTTTTACCTAAAATTAACATTTTCTGTCAAGTCATTCTTGAGACTACTCCAGCACTTCCTGTGATTGGACCTCATCAGTGGAAAAGATAGGTTTCCAATTTTGTAACACTGGAGGGCTATCTGCATCAAGAAAGATTCAAGATTAACATATTTACTAAGGGCTTGCTATAGGCCAAATTCAGCATGACACTACCAGAGGACTCATTTTTTGTTTACCAGCAATGCTTATGGGCTGAGGTCAGTCTGTGTATATATTTAAAATTGTTGGCTCACATGAGGTTGTTCAGTACGGAAACTGAGCAACCTCCGTATGGCTGGGCTAAACAACATACTCACTCTGGTGAACTAGAAAGAGTGGGCTTCAAAGTTTTACTGGCATTGTTTATACAATCCTTCTGGGGTTCAGTGCAGGCATCTCAAAGACTTTGTCAAGACAATGGGGCAAGTTGATGAGTCAGGAGACAATTACATATAGGTAATCTAATTGCCTTAGGTTAAACTCATTTTCCAACCCTACAATCTCCTAGCATTCCTAATGAGATCTCAACAAAAACAAAAAATAAATACATCCTAAATAAATTCCTACTAAGATATCAATAAATGCAAATTCAACAGCATTTTCAAGTATCTTTCTAACCCTTTATTAAGCCCTACACTTCCCATTTCATAAGACTTAACCACTAATAATTGTTACTTATTTTCTTTGCTGGCATTTAAGCTGTGCGAGAACATGGATTTTTCTTATTCTCTACTACATTCTCATTGTTCACCTCGGTGCCTGACATACAGAAGAGGTGGAATAAATCTTTGTGGAATTAATTAATTAATATTTTCTAAGTGTCAACTGTTGCCTTCTCTCTTGAGTTAAACTCTGGGCCCCTTCAAGAGGTATTTTTCTCCTATTTTATTGTTCTATCAACCCCCAGTGGATATTTCCACTGAACTGACATTTTAAATTTCTCATGTCTGTGTTCTGTTTGCCCTCCTAGAATAACTTTCATGAGGTCAATGATGGTGCCTTACTCATCTTTTTTATCCCAATCCTTTAATACATTCTCTGATGATTAGAAGGTGAATGATAGTTATGAAGGAATAAAGGAATAAATGGAATGAAATTTATAAGCTAGTGGGCCAGACAGACACAAATAAATCCAATACAAAGACAACTACAACAGTATCATTACAGTGATAGAAACAGAATGCACTAAGAAAGTACTGGGGTAGGGGCGCCTGGGTGGCTCAGTGGGTTGGGGCCTTTGCCTTCAGCTCAGGTCACGATCCCAGGGTCCTGGGATGGAGCCCCACAAGAGGCTCTCTGCTCAGCAGGGAGCCTGCTTCTCCCTCTCTCTCTGTCTGCCTCTCTGCCTACTTGTGATCTCTGTCAAGTAAATAAATAAAATCTTTAAAAAAAAAAAAAAAAAGAAAGAAAGTACTGGGGTAGATGAGATTTAATAAGATTAGTCAGATCTGCAAAGACTTCACAGAGAAGATACCATCTGAACAAGACCTTCAAGGACAAATAAAAACTTTGAGGAGCACAATGGGGCAAAGCACTGAGAAGGAAACAAGAGCCCTTGCATTTGGAAGGGGAGGAGTAAGGTAAACGGGGGGAGTTATGGCTAAATCACACTAGAAGAGACTATGAAGAGAAGCAGGGGAGGTGTGCTCAGAGATGTAGTAAGAAAACAGGGTTCTGATAAGGTTATTAAAGACTTTATTATTTTTTTATTATGTTCAGTTAGTCAGCATACAGTACATCAGTAGCTTTTGATGTAGTGTTCAATGATTCATTAGTTGCATATAACACCCAGTGCTCTGGATCCTAAGTGGAATGGAACTTTTCCTCTTGCCTTTCAGTTTCAGCTTAGAACTTAAAGCTAAGAACGAAGAATACTAAACTCGCCACACTTTAAAGTGGGGTCTTAGATGTTTTGATATAACACTTATTCAGAGTTAACCCAACTCTGTTACTATCAACCCTATAGGTAACAGCTAGACATTTCTTGAGAAGATCCTTTGCGTTGGGAAACTACCAGTAGGGAGTGCAGTGACATTCTCCCCTCTCACCAACAATGACCTCAAGCCAAGTGAAGGAGACCCCAAAGGAACATTTAAGGGACTTGGAAGAAGAGATTTTATTCTCAAATTCAAGTCAGATGCTTGTTTAGCGATAGGAACTAGTAGGCCCTTCCATACTTCTGGTCACAGCAGAACTCAAAAATGTTCTTGGGTATGCCTGAGGCAAGTACCAAAGGAGAAGGATAGAGGCTGATGCCTGCTTAAGGCTGGCTAGTGCTGCCAGTGAAGGCAAGGCCAGGAACAAGAGACAGGTGGCTCTCAAGTACTCCCATGTAGTAAATCAAGGATACATAAGATTTCCCATGGGCCACATGGATGCGAAAGAAGGCAGCCTGATGCCAGTCATCTCTAATGAACTCTGCTGGGAAGAGGGGATCCCAGTGAAAAGAGACAGGGGATGTGCCATGGGAAGGTGGGAACAGAGGTGGGTAAGCATTTCCTGAGTCAGGGAACATCGCAAAGCAGAGGGCCACACAGGGTCTTCCAAGGAGGACATCAATGTGCTCCCAGAGATGCCATCAACACTGGAATGCTGCCACGCCGGAGCATTACAACTCCCAGAGAGCTGCGAGTAGGACCCCTTTCCCCTCTCCCTTGCTCTCTACCTGTACTTCAGAGGATCCAAATGGAAAAAGAGAGAATGTGGATTAAGAAAAATAAATGGCCAGGACCTCCTTTGCTCACCATTAGTTCTAGACCTTTCCTAAACTGAGAAGAGATGCTTAGAATTAAACAAGAAACAGAAGTTCTGATGTAGGGCATCTGGGTGGCTCAGTGGATTAAACTGCTGCCTTCCGCTCAGGTCATGATTCCAGGGTCCTGGGATCAAGCCCCACATCGGGTATCAGAGCAGAATTAATACCAAAAAAAAAAGAATACTTTTAAAACCCAAGTGACAGTAATGAAAAGTATCACCAAGGGTGATGGCAATGGTAAAAAAAGACAAAGCCATTTCCTGATGGTTTCAATTCCTCTAATAAGCTACTTTGAACCTTTTTTGCTTATGACAGAAGGTCAACAAGTTATTTTTAAAGAAAGAAATGCTATGACCTGATTTAATCTCTTGAGCTACCCTTTATGACTGTATAGATTACTGAAAGAATGGATACTCGCCTCTGTGTCAGTGGGTCATAAACTCCAACTGCACTATTAAATTTTCCCACAAGGTAAATAGTGGGATGGTTCTGTGAAAAAGCAATGTAATTCTTCCCCTTCACACTAGTTCCCAAAAGAGAGTAGGATAAAAAGTCTTAATAACCATCAAAGTACCCAGAAGGAAATATTTCAAAATATTTCATCTGCCCATTGAAGCTTCATGAACTAATGAGTAGTTTGCTCTAATAAGTGAAAATCCTACTTTCCACTCTGCAGACTGTCTCTCTTTTACATTTGTTTGTGCATCCTGAAAGCACTTTGTACTTCAAAGTATCTCTCGAGAAAATGGTTTAACTGACACACCTTGGCACAGACCAAATGAACGCACAGATTTCCCTAGAAAACAGTTCCCTTCAGCCTAGGGCCTCTGTTCTCGGCTGTTCCCACAGCCCAGTGCACAAAACGAAGGAATGTAGATACTAAGCAGACTCCTTGGTCCTGTTCATCAGTGTTATGAAGATATAAAAATAAGACTTAGACAATGCAATAGGGAATTTGATATATTTAGATGGTCACAAGCTGAATTTTGCTCGTCACTGCTATAAAGAGGTGAGGAAAAGCTTTTTTAAAAACTGTTTTTAAGATGAAAGGTGTAGGGAGTTAAGATCATCCCTATAACTTGCTAAGACTGATTCTAACAATACACAGTGCCACTTTCAATCTGTTGGATGCTTATGCAACCCACCACCACTGGCAAGGAGAGCTGGGTCAGGACCGATTACCGTTCTCCCCAAACTTCAACTTGTAAGGCTTGCACAAGCCCTCCAGAACCTATCACCACCAGGCCTCCAAATTAGAGCCAGGTCAGTCTGGTGGTTACCACATACATTTGGGGTCTCTTGCTCTCTTTTTTTTCTCCTCTCTAGCAGTCCTCTTTGGGTCTGAATGATAAAAATCTCTCCTTTTCATCTGGCAACCCCAATGCCAAGAGAGATTTTTCTGAATGATATTCTTCAACTACAAAAGAACCATTCAGAGTGAAATAAGTCAAGCAGAGAGAGTCAATTATCATATGGTTTCACTTATTTGTGGAGCATAAGGAATAACACAGAGGACAAGGGGAGATGGAGAGGAGAAAGGAGTTGGGGGAAATTGGAGGTGGGGGGATGAACCATGAGAGACTGTGGACTCTGAAAAACAATCTGAGGGTTTTTTTTTAAGATTTTTAAGATTTTATTTATTTATTTTGTCCGACAGAGAGAGAGCACAGGAGCAAGCACAGGCAGAGGCAGAGGGAGAAGCAGGCTCACTGCTAAGCAAGGAGCCCGATGTGGGACTCGATCCCAGGACGCTGGGATCATGACCTGAGCCGAAGGCAGCTGCTTAACCAACTGAGCCACCCAGGCGTCCCAATCTGAGGGTTTTGGAGGGGATGAGGGGTGGGAGGTTGGGTGAGCCTGGCGGTGGATATTATGGAGGGAGTATTGCATGGAGTACTGGGTGTGGTGCATAAACAATGAATCCTAGAACACTGAAAAGAAATTTTAAAAATAAATAAAAAAATTTTAAGAAGTAGTAGATTATAGTCAAAGCCATGGGCTGTAATGGTGTGGGCACAATGCCTTGCATTTCTGGGTTTCTGAAAATCATGCTGTCATTCACAACTACAGGGCACAGTTCAACTAAAAGTCAGAGCTCAAATGATTCAGAACAGATCAACTTGAAATGAACATTCTAGATTTGATTCCATTATCCTCAATTTTTTTAATATATGCATAAACAGTCACACTGCAACATCGAAGGAGAACACGGTAAGAAGTGGTCCTTATTTCTGGTGTGAATTCCTGCTTGGGTTTTTGTTTGCTGCCTTGCTGCTAACCCATGGCAGCTGAAGGCATCAGGCTTTTCAGGTCGGAAGCAAGGCAGGCAAAAACCAGGAACTGGTGGGAACCATAGCCCAGGGCAGGAGAATAGCTACATGGTAAGGTGTCCTAGATATCAGATTAACCTTCTACTTAAACTTCATATACACTTCCTGCTAGAATAACCAACCCCCAAAACTGCCAGTTGGCCACTGAACAAAGCACCCCCATCTGGTAATCCTCGACACAGGTCTGATGCAGAACTTCCACTTGCCAGAGCCACTCTATCCTGAAATGGCCTGATAGTGACAAAGAAGCTACCATTTCTACATGTAATTTTCCAATTAATAAGAAAGGGAATCATGATGAAAGTCTGCCTCTAATCCTCTATTGTATACTTGGAGGATAAACAAATTAATGCCTATGAAGTAGAGCATAAGAACTAAAAAGAAGGACTTTGTACCCTTCCTTCAAGCATGAGGTAAAATGCAAGATAACAACCAGACACCAAAATCATTTGCTGCGGTAGTAATCTTACATTCTGCAAGATGCCTATTTAACTAGCGAATTGGGAGGGAATTTTAGGTTTTCACAGTGTCCTGATCACTGAGGACATCAATACACTATTATAAAGCAAACGATCCATGAAACTCAACCAATCAGTAACTCTTTTTAATGTATCCAAACAAGTAAGAGTGGGGTGTTCAGAGCCAGCACATCAGTGTGGCCGCAGTGTGGGGACACGCCCCCCACCACCCACCCCCCACATTCGGTTAAGGACTGACGATTCTTAAAGCAGTCTGGGCTCTCTAAATGTTACTTCCCTTCCTGTCCTTTATAGCAGCTGCCGTCTCCTCTTTAATCTGGTTTCTCCATTTGTCCTGTATTATTTGGTCACTGAGTATTTACAGAGTGTCTGCTGTGTGCTGGGCACTGTTCCAGGTCCCGGAGGACAGTGATGGACATGATGGGCACTGTCCCTGCCCTCCTGGTGCTTGCATTTTAGAGAGAGAAATATACAACAAACACCTAACAAAATTCTATTTAGAATCACCTCAAGAGTGTGAAAGCTACAATCAAAGTAAGCCATAAAAAGGCCAATGGAATAGACAGGGAGGAAATATGCCTCTGAGGAAGGAATCTTAGAACTGACCATCGAAGAAGGGGCTTTGTCTCTCTCTCTCTCATCTCCTGATAAACCCACAGTGCCTAGAACTGGTAGCCTGTAAATGGGTACCATGTCTTCCCTTCACCACACTCATCCCCCAATTGGTAAGAATTATCTGTCCCCGGGGCACCTGGGTGGCTCAGTGGGTTAAAGCCGCTGCCTTCGGCTCGGGTCGTGATCCCAGCGTCCTGGGATCGAGCCCCGCATCGGGCTCTCTGCTCTGCGGACAGCCTGCTTCCTCCTCTCTCTCTCTGCCTCTCTGCCTACTTGTGATCTCTGTCTGTCGGATAAATAAATAAAATCTTTAAAAAAAAAAAAAAAGAATTATCTGTCCCCCATAGACTGTAAGTGTCCTCGGGGCTGGAGCTGAGTCAACTCATTCATCACTGCAGCGTGTGGTAGAAACTCAATAAATACTCTCCTACAAATACGCTAGCTCTAACCTTTACTTAAAATAAAAGGACTGGAGGAAACCTGTTTACATGTTTCCCATTTCTGGACCGAGAAACAGTTAACCAACATCTCTGGCCTCACAGTGACATGTTCTAGAATAAGGCAAAAGAAGGCAAACTTCCTTGGCTCTCTTCCTGACTCGGACAGCATGTGACTCTGGGCAAACCACTTAACCTCGCTTGTGCCTGAGAGTGGGAGCAGGACAGGAGAGCCTCACCCCCTCAGGACAGGTTTTTCAGTTGGGGAGGGAAGGGGTAGGAAGAACGAAGAGCTTCAAGTTCCCCAGGATTTTTAGGTAGCAGTCTACCAGATCTCTAAATGATGACCACAAACCATAAAGGCTTATTTGTATCTACAATCCATGTTGGGAAATCAGTTTTTATTTGCGTCGGAGCAAAACCAACAGAGCAAATGTGTGTGAAGAAAGGTGTCCTCAGTTAAGATAAAGGTCAGGCACAAACAGAAAGATGCATTGACAACTTAATCATTGCTTATTAAGGTAACAGTTTTTAATTAAATATTTAAAATTGAGAGTCACAGGGAAGAAGTTTACATGTGTATTTTTTTTTCTGACATCAATACTGCCATTGATGAGCAGATCCAATTTAGTTTCACTCTGAGAGTGCAGACAATGGTCAGTTTTCCTCCAGCTGGCTTATTTTACAAGCATTAATGAACAATTAACCAACACTGGCACTCTTTCCGTCTGTAATCCTGTAGTAGGATCACTAATCTCTACCACTAGCAGCTAATGATGAAGGTCTCTTAAGCTTCACTTCTTATCTCAGCCAGTTCTTAATACTTGCATAAGTATGCTTTCTGAGGAGGGGGGCCCCCTACTGCTATGCAACCCCGAGAACAAAAGCCCAGAGACATTTTTGAAGAGGTTTCTGTTCAATAACACTTCTATGCTTATGTTTGCCTTCCTCCTACAACAAACACCAGTGATCAACAGAGGGCTCTGCGGGTCACGGAGGGCTCTGTGTTTCCATACTTCTAATACTTATAAGAATGTATTCAGACGGCATTATACACAACCCCAACCCCAACTGCACAGACAGACACCCTAAAGTGGGGAGGGAAACGTGGACTAAATAGAATCCAACAGTATTTTTCTCCGTGAGTCAGCTTTGATTTAGTATTGAATTACACTGAGTTTGAAACCACATTGTCATTAAAAATGTAGAGGGCAGAGGCAGATTTATCTAGAAAACCCCACACAGGATAGGTCTTAGGTTTCTCTTAATTTAATACAACTTATATCCAATTGTCTCTCTCTAGTGGGGCAGAAACCAATTCACCATTTCATTAGAACTCCTCCATAGGGTGGAGACTTAAAGAAAATGCAGGGTCAAGATTAAAAAAAAAAACAAAAAACTGTAGAGTGGCACAATGGTAGGATAAAAGCTTGGGCTGAAACGACACACTTCTCATTCTTAACTACTTTTCAGACTCTTACAACTTGTTGGGAAAGTTGCTATTTCAAGGAAAGTTGTCCTCCCAACTCAATTCCAAGACTGCCTTGCTAGAAGAGGTCTCGTGGACCCAGGTCCCGCCTGGTGTTGAGCAGTGCGGGAGAAGAGCAGCAGCAGCGTGCGCAGCAAGCACGTGGCTTCTGCGTCCACGTAGGAAGGCAAAGTCAACAACAGCACATGCCCATGCGGGGCTGAAACATCAAGCCTGGAGTTTTCTACCACTTTTGGCACTTATAAAGCTGCAGCGTTTTATAAACGACATTGATCAAGAAGCAGCAAAACATGCAGGCTAACGTAGAGGGAGGCATGGGTGCTGAGACCAAGCACTGTGACGGGCCCCAGTGGAATGGGAGCTGCTCTCTCTGGAAGAGAAGGAGGAGGAGGTCCAGGAAGACGGGTGTGGGGGTGTGACACGAGCCCCTCTTTTCTTGCGCTTCAGCTTCCCACTAGTTCTAATTACCCACCCTGCCCGTACCGTACGGTAATGATGTGGGCACTTAGAGATGGAGGAAGCTCGAAATAAATAAGAAGTTAAACTATTCTGCAACTCAGATCCAAAATGAGAAGGATCTTTTTCATAATCATTTCTTAGTTTCTCCTTTCAGGCTGCTGAAACACTACTTTTCTCCCTTGACGTTCAGGGCTTCCTGCGGTGGGAAGGGGGCTTAGTGGGCAGAACCCTGGACTAAAAGTTTGGAGGCTGAGTCCTATTCACACACAGTCCCTGACCCTTGTGTGATTTATACAAGTCACTTAACCTCTCTGCCCTTCTGTTTCCTCATTCATTCCACAGACACAATGCTACCTGCCCCTCCCCACCTCCGTGGAGCCGTGAGAGGGAGTGACCTATGTCAGCAGAGCGTTTTTCGTCGGTGCGAGGCTCACACAGTGTAAAACGTTGTAATAGGCCTGCAGCGTGATAACACACACAAAGAAGATACGGATAGACTCTAAGATAGGGAAACATGGAGGTCAGGAACACTTGCCACTGAAAATGTGGTAGTCGTGTGCTTTGAAAGTGAGTCTCAGGGACAGGATACGGAGTTTATTTGCTCTTTAGAAATCACTGGGCTGATCTAAATTAGTTTAAGTGATTGTTTGGACAGGAGTAGTAAAGTTTAAAAGGGAGTGGATGAAGTCATGGTATCCTGTGACTCTCAGATGGGTGCTTCTTAACTCTCAATTAGGAAGAATTTATTCAAGATTATCGACTACTCTCCCTCTCAGAAATGTACTCTCTTCGCTGCCCCACAAATGCTCAGTTCCATTCCTTATCTTCCCATGCTGCTTCCCACCTTCTCCCCCTCTACTCGGTTTTTGCATTCCAACTTAAGTCCTTCCCAACTCTGTTTCAAGAGTCATGTACCATTCCAATATATATATATATATGTATATATATATATATATATATGTATTCCCCCCCCATATGTCCCCCACACAATTCCTGGCACGATACTGGACACAGGGGAGAAGTCCAATAAATTCCCATGGCATGGTGTGGTACAAGAACCAGGCCTAGAAAATCAGTTCCTGAAACACACCAACTATTTCCCGCCTTGGGACCTTTGCAGATGCTGTTTCTGATGCCTGGCCCCTGCTCTCTCCATCCCCCACCCCCCCTCACTCTGTCCTTTGAATGGTTGGCTCTTTCCTATGCTTGTGGTCTTGAATATAATCTATTCACAGAGGTCCACCCTGACTACCCAATATAAAATAGCCTCATTGGAGTGCCTGGGGGTTTCAGGCAGTTAAGCGTCTGCCTTTGGCTCAGGTCGTGATCTCAGAGTTCAAGGATCAAGTCCCAGGTCATGGCTCCCTGCTGGGCAGGGATTCTCCCTCTCCTCCCACTTGAGTTCTCTGTCTCATTATCTCTGTTTCTCTCCCTCAAAATAAAATCTTTAAAAAAAAAAAACAGCCTCTCCATTCCACTGTTCTCTCACATGTTCTTCTTCCTCCTTGACAGCAGTTACCAAAATTTGTAATTACCTATTTCTCCTCTTTCCTTGTTTACTTCATTACTCTTCATCTTCACTACTAGAATGTACACACCCTTCATCTTTAACACAAGAAGCTTATCTGTTCTGCTGGCCACTGTTCAAAAAATGTTGAATTAGTTATGACATCACCCAATTGTTTTTGGTCACTACTTCCCATTGCCTATTCTGTAGCCCTCGTAGTTCTCTCTGAAATAGAAAACATCTCCCTTTCTACCAGTGTTGCAACTTGTTTATCAGGATCCCCCAAAAGGAACAGCATATGTTTGATATTTTACAGTACTTTCCTGTTAAGATGCTTATCAAACAAACTCCATTTCTTTATCTCCCTCTCTCTCCAATCTGGAGTCAAGACCCGCAGGCCGGGAGGACGGGGAAGTCACACAGACACACTGGATCTGAAGCACCCACCCCACAGAACCACATCTGTGTCCCAGAACAGAGCTCTGGCATTTCATTGTCCTGAGTCAGAGTTAGGGCCTTACACTCTCCAGGTCCTCCTTGAGAAACCAAAAGTGGCCTTTCCTCACATCCTCTTTGTCCTATGGGTTGGTATGAGGGACCAACCATCAGTTCCAATCGAACTTTTCCTTGGCTCCCAGAAGATCTGTCAGATTTTCAATGAAGAGCACAATCTCCACCCCAGATTCCCCAAGATAAGCATGAGATTAGTACTCATCTGGGACCTTGATGCTTAGTGATATATTAACATCCCACCTCACAAGGTTATTTCAAGAACCAAATGCGACAAAAGCATGGTACCCACGGACGACTGGTATACAAGTGTTAGATTTATCACACCACAGCAAGGCTCCAAGTACCAGAAGTGCTGCACACGCATGGTTCCCAGTGCTGTGGGCTGCCGAGTTTAACAGTATTTCCAAACAGATATGGTGATGGCATCAGATAGGGTGGTTTTGCCTGTAAGTAACACAGAACTCCACTAAAGGATGCTCAAGCATAACAAGGAGTCCTGAGGTAGGGAGGCTCCAGCGTTGGTTAATTCAGAATTTCAAATGTGTCATCAAGGATCTAGGTTTTTCCTTCCGCTCTGCCATCCTTAACATGTTGGCAAGCAACCCACAAGGCCCCAGGTTTGCAAGTGTCCCATCTTCATGCACCAATATCCAGAAGTCTCCAGCAGATTTTCCTTCATATTCATGTCCATTATGTGGAGCCAGGGTAAACAGGCAACCCTAAACAAATCACTTGCTTGGGAATGGAATTCTCAAGACTCTCCTGGACTAATCAAGATTACTCCAAGGAGAACTACAGGCAAGGGCCACTTCAGCCAATGTGTGTGGAACATGGATACGTTTTGGGTAGGAAGCCAACACTGTCTGCTATAGTGACGTAATGAAGGCTGAGCCTCTACCTGCTCCCCAAACCAAACACTATTTAGACATATTCATTTATGCCAGTGATATGTTTCCTTGGGAACCAGTCTATTTTGAAGGTAAACGTCCTGCCTTCAGACGCTACTCCTTCCATAAAATCGGCAAAAAATTTTGCCCCTTCTATGCCAATGGACCTAGAAAATCATTCCATCTCTGATTATGAAAATCACAGCTTCCAGGTGCTAAGTCCTAGGGTGGCCAAACTATACATGGGGAAGATTCGACTGCAGACAGACATAAAAAATAAATTAAAAACAAAACAATCACAATGGGTCATTTTCATGCTATTACACTGCCAGGTGGCTGGAGGCCCTGGACTTTTGCCTCATTTCATCTGATGTGCTTATTAACCACCCAAAATACACATCTTCACATGATGCCCACCAGCAATGAGACTGTTTTTAAAAAATGAAACACGTTCAAATGCAAATTTAATCTTGTCCATTCACTGCTTTAAAAACCTTCAATGGCTCGTGACCACACTTGGGAAAAGTTCAGCTTCTAAATATGGACCCTGCTCACCCTTATCATCTCCTTTCTTTCTATACTACTCTCCTCTCCCAGTCCTAGTACCCAAGTTATTGGAATGGAAAACATTAAGCATATCTATCCTAAAAATTAGTCTGTAGCAGTTTTAAAAGAAATAAATGCCCAATAGTAAGGTATTGGTTAAATCCATTATGATATATACATATGAGGACTATAAAGCAGCCATTTAAAATCATGCTGTAGAATATTTAATAATACAAAGACATGTTCATACAAGATACTGGTAAATGAAGGAGATTATCAAAATCCAGGTTCAAGGATGACCCTAATTTATAACATATATGAATCAACACGTATTGGAAAAGAACTAGAATATTATACACAAAAATGGTAACAATGGCTATTTATGAGGAGTTAGAGACTAGAAGATTTTAACTTTATTCGTTGGACTTTTATCTAGTTTCCAAATTTCATACAATGAATGCCTATCACTTTGACAATCAGAAAGAAATTCCTTGGAAAAAAAAATTGAGATCTGAAATATGTAAGTATCCGCACCCGGAAAAACTGCAAATCCATGCTTCCGCATCTGTTCGTCCAACAGCCTCACCCAAGCTCCCCAACTGCACTCACACTCAGGCACATATTTAGCAACTCTTAACCTCTACCTGGTTGCCAGTTTACTGTGGTGCCATGGATAACAGGAGCCCAAGAAAACTCAGGGCATGGAATTTAATTCAATTTAATTAAAAATTAAATTTCAATTTCATTAAATTTAATTAAATCCAAATTTGACAGAGAAGATTGTGGGCTGATGGCCCTCACTGTACTTTTCTTAGGACACACATCATACTGTTCTTTCAATGACAGCTGCTGGACTGTACTACTCTTCAAGTCTGCAACTTAGCTATCCTTTCTGTTTGCTGAGGCATGTAGCCCAGTGCCTTGAACACTGCAGGTGCCCAATAAGGAACTCTTTCATGAATACAAATGATCCACCAACTAATAGACTGACCTATCAATGAATAAATCAACTGACTTCTGAGTGTCCATCGGCCCCAGGAACTGCACTGGGTCTTAACAACAACAATTGGTGGTAAAGTGTCCCTGCTTTCAAGTAACTTCCAGCTTGACAGGAAGGCAGAGCTACTGCAAATGAACCAAATATGTGCTAAATTGTGTCATATTGATAGATCTGAAATAGAAATGGAGAGATGAGAAAGATGAGCATAGACTGGAATACAAAGCAACTCTAAAATAGGATCTGCTCTCCAGCCAGAGACCATAGCCTCAAGGCCTACCCCCCAGGATTCCCCCACTCCTGCCCACCCAATATACAGGTTCTGCCCCAGGTCAATCCACTCAGACAACCCATCTACTGAGGCCATATATGTAACAGTTCCTGCATTAGGAAGGCTATAATTATGGACTAAAAATCACAATACAACCCTTTATCCATACTTACCGAAGACTATGGAGTTTAGGGGTGGTACTAGGGAGAGGACTGATGGATTCCAGTTTATTCCAGAAGTTCAAATGCACCTGGACAGACCCCTTCCCTTTTGTTTGAGAATTTCTCTTTACCCCATCCTTTCATTGATTCAACTAACCAGCTATCAACTCCACAAATAGATTTCAGTCTAAAAGGAGAAATATGTATACACACAAAGTAAGTTAAGAAGGTGTTAATTGCCTTATGAGAGGTGAAGATGAAGTGCTAGGAGATCACTTCTAGCCAGAAGTAAGTGCTCCATCAAGAAGAGAAAAAATGATGTAGCCTTATGAGATAGATGGGAAAGGAACAGGTAGAAACAATGGGGGAAACAGTATTGTCAAAGCAGATTAAAAATGTTTTACACACACAGAGGCACGGCGGGGGTGGGGAAGAAGAGTTATAATAATTTGATTTGGTGGGAGGACAGACAGAAATAAAGATACTTGGAACCTCATACAGAGGGAATTGGACCTCAATGTTGAGATAGTAGGGAGCCAGTGAAAGTTCCTAAGAAGCGGAAGGAACAATGCTACTACCCAATGTTTACTTGCATTGAGCCAAAAAAGAGGAATGCCTCCCAAATGTGTCTCTTACCCAACAGCTGTCTATTCAAAATCAGTGCATCCTTTAAGTGATCCTGTTTTCCCTTTAGAAAGGAGTTTTATTGCTTGTGCTATGGTAGTCCTACACTATTCCCACTCTGTCTTGGCTGTGTCATGTCATCAACCTAAAAATAGATGCTAATTAACAAGGTTATTTCTAACTTACATTGTTAAAAAGAGGAAAACAGTGATGAAACACTGAGAGTATCAAATTAACCAAGGATGGAACCAACTTCTAGTTCAAAATTCCCACCTCACAGACATTGATTTCACTAAATAGTCTCCTTTTTTTTTTTTTTTTTGTAAATCAGATAGTCATTATCCAAATTTCCTATCCCTGATGTGATAATATAGTGTGATGAGACATGCCCCAACAGAACACAAATTGACTTTTGGAGTCCAGATGCTACATGGAGTGTGTGGATGGTAAAGCAAATATCTCACTCTATTATCTGTTGTCTCTGAACCAACAGATTACATGGTTCACTGACTAGCTGAATAACTTTTAGACAGTTTGCTCATGTCTATTTACACATATTCTACAGAAATATATTAACAACTGAGGAACAGCTGTAAAAATTATATGGCAAGACAGATAGATGAGAGTGACAATTTCTCTGTGTACATTTCTGCAGAGAAGACGAAAGTTTTACATGGTAAAGGAAATGGGGAAAAACACACATATGCACATCTATATGTTGCTGCCACCACCAAGTGTGAATTCCATATAGTAATACAGACAGTCAAAGAAAGCACATCATAAAATCTCCTGGAGAGTCTTTACATCTTTCTGGGATATTACTATAATATGTATTTTTATAGCAATGGGTTTAAGATTTATGTTTGTGCTCTAAAATATTCTACTGGACAACTGTATTTCCAAATGAAAAAGCCATTTTCATAATCCATTTGAGAACCAAAGAAATAGTGAAAGTTTTCTGTTTCATACTTTTACTTTAAAAATATCTATTCTCGAGAGCCCATGCGGAGGCGGTGCAGAGCGCTTCAGTACTCGTCGGCTCAGGAACGTTTGCGTTCTGAAAGGCTGCGGCGGAGCCTCCATAAAAAAGGCGCGAGAGGTTGGCAGCTTTGATTGAAGCACGTTGAGCAACCAACGGCAGCAGCTAGGAGTCATGAGCGACAGCGGCGAGCAGAACTACAGCGAGGGGAATCCCGTTCTGCTTCCAGAAGTGGAAGTGCTCATGGACCTGAGAAATCTGCAAGGTATACCCAAGCAAGGTCTCGCTCCAAGGAAGATTCCACGCATTCCAGATCAAAGTCCAGGTCCAGATCTGAATCTAGGTCTAGATCCAGAAGAAGTTCTCAAAGGCATTACACAAGATCAAGATCTCGGTCTCGCTCCCATAGACGATCCTGTAGCAAGTCTCACAATTGAGATTATTGAAGACAGCCTAGCCACCGTCATTCTCCCATGTCCACTCGCAGACATCATGTTGGGAATTGGGCAAATCCTGATCCAGCTGCTGTCTTGGAGTATTTGGATTGAGCTTGTACACTACAGAAAGAGATCTAAGAGAAGTATTCTCTAAATATGGCCCCATTGCTGATGTGTGCATTGCATATGACCAGCAGTCTAGACGTTCAAGAGGATTTGCCTTTGTGCATTTTGAAAATGTAAATGATGCCAATGAAGCAAAAGAGCATGCCAATAGAATGGAACTTGATGGATATAGGATCAGAGTTGATTTCTCTATAACAAAAAGACCACATACCCTGACACCAGGGATTTACATGGGGAGACCTACCTATGGCAGCTCACGCCATTGGGATTACTATGACAGGATATGATCGAGGCTATGATGAGCGAGACTACTACAGCAGATCACATAGAAGAGGAGGTAGAGGAGGAGGAGGATGGACAGCTGCTCAAGACAGGAATCAGATTTATAGAAGGCGGTCACCTTCTCCTTACTATAGTCATGGAGGATACAGATCACGTTCTAGATCTCGATCATACTCACCTCATCGCTATTAAAGCCTGAAGTTGAAGACTTTCTGAAACCTACCCTAGAGTTGGGATACAGTTTGTGGACAACATTGTTTCTTGTCACATGTTTAAAAAGTGAACAGTGCCTAGTGAAGTTAGGTGACTTTTACACCTTTTATGATGACTACTTCTGGTGGAGCTGAAATGCTGTCTTCATTCTGCATTTGTGTAGTTCGGTGCTTTGTTCAAAGTTAAGTGTTTTCAGAAAAGTATGTTTTGCATGTATTTTTTTACAGTCTAAATTTTGACTGCTGAGAAGTTTCTTTTGTACAAAACTTCATTTAAAAGGTTTTTCTACTGAATCCAGGGTATTCTGAAGATCGAAGCCTGTATGTAAAATGCTACCAAATGGTAAAAAGCAACAATAAAGTTTGTTTTTTACTTTTCTTTCTAACATCAATGCTTAGCAAAACTGTTCAGATTAGGTTGTCAGTAGTAAATTCCAAGACAAAAATACCCATTTTCCTCCAATCTGTGAGACATAGTAACTATACTTAATATACCTGCAACTAAGTGTTAAAAATTATGCTCCGTAACCCTGTACTGCCAGTATTAAAGAACTAAAGAACTTTCAATACAGCCAAGGCTTAATACTTATATAAATGTAGATTTGTCAGCCTTTATGTAATCTATCACATAAAGCAGGAAATAAGAAAAGAGGTACACAATATATGCCTTTAAAAGGCTATTTCTTAAAGCTGTTACAAGGGGATAATGGTATTTCAACTAGTTATCAGCAAGTGACAATACCTTCCTCCACAAATGTACTCTTTTTCTTCTAGCTTTTAGACTATGGGAAAAAATGAGTGCTTCAGAATTCAGGAAAAGAGAAGGAACACTACACCTGTGCTGTGGATGAACTGAAGACTTGCCTGTTCATTGTTTAAATATTATTTTCAGGTCCTTTGTTTACCAAAGGAAGCCCAATTTCACTCAAACATTTTGAGAACTGTGTTTAAATAAATGCAAATGAAAAGAGAAGGAAAAAAATTCTCAAACCAGAACTCAATTTTAACATCCTCTGCATGTCTTATATATCTCACACTGAAAGAAATTATTAAAAAATATAAGAAGATTCTCTACTACAATAAACCTGGTCACTAAGTATTTTGCCTTAAAAATTAGTCTTGGTATGCAAAACTTTGTGTAGATAAATGCTGCCTATCACTCCTTAAAATTTCCAACTTAATTTAGGTAGGGAAATGGATGGTTGGAAGGCACTGGGATTATGTTGCCCTAATATTCAGGCTCCGTGGACGTTTAAGTTTAAAAAATACTGTGTATTATATCTTCTTTCCATGATTCTAACACACCACTCCCTTCTGGAAGCACTGTCTGCCTTTGAGTCCCAGGATGCTTCAGATTCCCCTGGCTTGGCTTGTGTATGGCAGCCTTTTCCCAATCTCCTTTGCAAACCTATCCTTATCTAAAAACTGTGACATAGAAATAAAAAATTAAAATTTTAAAAAATTAAAAAATAAAAACCATGAAATACTGGAGCTCTCCAAGCTGCAGCAACCTGCCCTTTGTTTACGACAGTCACACAGTGACTAGCTGTATCTGAGTCCTCTGTTCCAGTTACAGGCGGTGACTCCATTTGCTGGGAGCTTCAGACACGCCCATACATACATTTTCCCATGTGGCAATGCCACTTGAGGATCTCCTCATACTCAATGTGTCAAAAATCCCCGAAGCCCTAGCTCCAGCCCAGATCCTCCATCAGTCCCCTATCCCAGGAGTGGCACCACCATCCTTTAGCTAGAAAAGCCAGAAAAAACCCCAGAGGGTGTCCCTGACACCTCGATCCTCCTTCCCTCCAAAGTCCAGTCTATCTTAAACTAGGGTACTTTCACCCTTTCCTATCAGTCTGCTACTTACTGTTCCCACAGTGAGGCTCTCCCCCATTGGATCTTTGCAGGACCCTCGTACTAGTTTCCCTCTAGTCCAGTAAAAATGGTATCTTTAAATGCAAATCTCATTTGTTAATCTCCTACCTAAAACTCTTCAAAGTCTTCCCATGACTCTTGGAACAAAGACTAAAATTCTTGACAAGACTACGTTTGATCTTGTCCCTGCTCCTCTCTCAAGCCTTATCTTATGCCCCCTCTGCCCCACTGGCAGCTCTCCAGTCAAGCCTTCTTTCCTTTATTTACACCTGCATGCTCTCCCCCACCCAGCCTGAGATGGTTTGTACTATCCTCACACTGTCTTCTCATTTTATTTCTACATATCCTTTAGATTTCAACTCCTCTCCTAAGTTTTCTGTTTTGTATTCATTGTAATTAGTCACATAGATTTTCTTCTCCTTCACTGTATTATTAACTCCTCAGGGTGTATTTTGTGTTTATATTCCTACACTGCCCAGTACACTGGTAGGCATAGAAGTGACTCCCTTTAAGATGAGCCAAACTAAAAAGTTCACCATGGAAGTGAACTAAGACTGGATAGCTGTGATTAGGAAAGAAACAGGCAGCTCATCGAGTGGTGAAAATCCAGGTCCCAAGAGGAGAAACCTGGGGGGCAAATTCCTACTACTTCAAGTTCCCAAGGTTAGAAGTTTGGTTATTGAACTGGCCTCCACATTACCAAGTCCAGTTTCTCCTGTTGATTTTCAGATTCGCAGTCAGTGTATGTCAGACCCTTTTGAAGTTCACACCTTATCCTTTGTGTCTAGGAGCATGTTCTCAGAACATAAAAGAGGATGCTTAGGGACGCCTGGGTGGCTCAGTTGGTTAAGCGGCTGCCTTTGGCTCAGGTCATGATCCCAGCATCCTGGGATCGAGTCCCACATTGGGCTCCTTGCTTAACGGTGAGCCTGCTTCTGCCTCTGTCTGCCTGTGCTCATTCCTGTGCTCTCTCTCTGTCTGACAAAATAAATAAATAAAATCTTAAAAAAAAAAAAAAAAAAGAGGACGCTTACTGAGGACCCAAGGAACCTTTACTGAAACTATAGCCAAAAACATTACCTTCCTGTATTATCAAACAAACCAACAAAGGGCACAAGTCAGAGGGCTGTGATCACAATGCTAATAGCGAGAAAGTTTCAGAACCTGAACATCCAACTCCTCCATGTCTTCCAGCGAGTGCTAAGGACTCTGGATTATGTGCATCAAACTTTCTTAAACTCTCAGACTTTGAAAAGCCCAGATGGTAATACGGCCTCCTGATGCTTTATTTAAGTCCTCGAACTAAGATGTCTGGTCTATTGTTTGAATGCCATTAAGTCAATTTGGGGAAAGGAGGAACTAGGATGACTCTAACAATCCCTAGACATTCCAGTTTTCCCATCAAGGCCTTGCTGAATGAAACCTTCAGATTAAGGCACAGATTTTTTTTTTCCTTCATTTGTTTTCACTAGCCAGCTCTCTCCTCATATTGCCCATAATTTAGATCATTTCAAAGACATTCAATAAGACTCACCACTGTGTCTGATTCAATTGCCTTAAGATGTCCTCTGTTCATAAGGTATATGAACAAGTCACTAACGGACAGAAAAAATAAATTCTCCTTTAGACGAAAACACCTGATACATCCACACTCCTATCCACCCCAGTTACCTATTTCTTCTCATACCCAGGAAGTCAGTGTTCATAGCTATGTCTTCCTTTGGGATGATTATAGTAGAACTGTTCTTCTTCTTCTTTTTTTTTTTAAGATTGTATTTATTTATTTGACAAAGATCACAAGTAGGCAGAGAGAGAGAGAGGAGGAAGCAGGCTCCCTGCTAAGCAGAGAGCCCGATGTGGGACTCGATCCCAGGACCCCGGGATCATGACCTGAGCTGAAGGCAGAGGCTTTAACCCACTGAGCCACCCAGGTGCCCCAGAACTGTTCTTCTTATAAACAGAAATCCCATGAAGAACCTGTTCTGTGCTCCAACTGAAAGTTAAAATGATCTGCAAGCTTTATTTCAAACACATAAATATTACTATCTGTTGCTGGTCTAGTTACTTAAAGCCAAGTTGTAAAAGCAAAGTTCCAGGACTAATTACCTTTCCTCTTGGCTGCTTTGCTGCCAAAGCTGTAATCATGGAGGATAATCTTCAGGAGCTTGGCATCATTGCTAGAGCAACCAACCCAACTGTAAGCAATTTTCAATATCTTCCTTTGGCATATTTTAAATAACAATAAGACATAACCGATTCCAGGCCACCCTTACCAGCGCTACGCACATTTTCACCACGCTGATGTAGTTATAAGGAAATTCGGAACCTAGTCTAGAAGGCATTTTACACAACACACACTCTTTGTGTGGAAACCACACAGCATGTGCCACCTTCCGGCCAGTCTTCCATCCCCCCGGGGCAGGAGGTCACAATCAGAAGGAAAAGGATGACAAGAAGACTGCTACTTCCTCCAGCTCAGCCCTTGCAGCCATCTCAGAATTTAAATGCATCACAACCCAATTTTACAATGCCCTGTATTTCTGTTTACTTGTACTGACCGGGACATCCCCAGATCCTGCCACCCTGATGGAATATTCAGACGTTTGGGCTACTGTGTCCAGATTCCCTGACTGATGATTAACAGCAAGCTTTCTGCTGTTCCTAACTAGTTTTTAGCTTATTTTTATTTAATTGTTTTCTATATTACATTAAGGAGCCTGACACATTTTGGGGGAGTAGGAGAGGTATTAACTCTCAATATTAACAATCACACCATCCACGAAACCAGAATTCCTACATAACTACAATTTCAGTAAGAGTCCCCCCTGTATTTGCTGCCTATTCATCCTCTACAAAGCAGAAACCATTTTTACACAACATCCAGGAGAGCGGGCATCTGCGTGTGGCTGTGGCCTCCACTAAAAAAAAAACAGAGGGAAGTAGGCTTTTTAGTCCGTCGGTCCATCCATCCCTTCGTCCGTCAGAAGGTATTTATGGAGTACCTAAACAGTGTTAGAAGCATATAAGCATAGGACAATTTCCTGCCTCACACAGATAACAAAAATCTAATGATTTTAGGTGGGGTTAATAAAATAGAGGGGAAAAATGTTCCCTGGCCTATGGAGAAACCAGGAACAGAGGATTATGTTAGCAGTAGCCCATTAAAAAGATAAGGGAATAAGCTCTGGCCAGTTAAATAACTTGCATGGCTCCTACTTGAATATCTGTTCCCAAAAATGATGACTATCTTTACTAAAATCACTTTTCCAAGGCTGGGGTACATATGTGCCAACTTGTGATCCCTAGAATATGAGATAAAGTGACCGGATATTATTAATACATTAGCATTACTTGAAAACTATTAGTTTTAACTGTTCATCAAGTTAGCTTTCATTTACTTGAAGCCCAATGGGTGAGTTCAGTGCTTTTTTTCCAGGAGGCTCTCAATGAAGTTTCAGGGATTCTTCCTTGACGGATGGTCTGTTTTCTTGAGCTATTGAAGTGAATGTAATTTGGGTGCCCCTCAGTAATTTACATGATGACTGTCAATGTACTACATATCATCAAAGACAATACACATTTATTTTTTAGCAGTAGTTCTTAAATGCATGGCTCTCAGATTGTTCTCACTACTGTAATTCAGTTTCTTTGAATAAACAATTTGGCCTCTACCACTTTCCCCCTTCTTACCTTTTATGGATGTTTGTTCAGATGTTCCCTCACCTAAAAGGCCTTTCTACTTTCCTCTAAAACAAAATGGACAAATCCATGCTTAGCAAGCAGCTCAGTTTAATAAAAATACCATATAACTCCACCTTTTTGCAAAATCTCTTCCTAAGAAGCCATCATAAAATGATTTTTCCTCTTTGAGATCCTCCAGCTTATTGTAAGATTTCATTCTGCTTTGTCATTTAGCAGCTTCACACAAGGATATGTCCTGCCTCTCCAATTAAATGCCAGGAGTCTAAAGTAAAGGGATCTTTTTTATTTCCTTTACTTCTAAATTGCCTATGATATGTTTAGGAATAGATTATGTTGTAACTGTTATTGGAGAAGATAAAAATAAAGATGAAAGTCTTTGTGAAGTATGACATCTGCACCTAAATTACTCTACTTGTGGTTCATTAAAAAAGTCTTGATATTTTCAGATAAGACTTTTACATAATTAAAGAGGTGAACTGATCATTCAATAAATATTTATTAAACATCTACTATGGGCCTAATACTGTGCTAGGTGTTATAAGTAATATAAAATTATAAATAATATATGGCTCCTATCCACTAGGTGCCTATAATGTAGTTATGTCTAATGGCAGATTTTGCTACTATTAGATACAACCAGATACAAGTTGGTGGAATGATTAAACATACTGGCTGTCCCCAAAACGTATAATCCAGATTCTAAAACAGAATGGTTCAAGAGGCGGGATATGAAATTATTTAAATAGAAAATGAAGTTTTAAACATTATGAAAAGAGCCAAGTAATTAAACAGTAAGCACTTCTTAAAGCAAACAGACAAAACAAAATAAACATCTATGAAATTACATTTCCTGATCTTAGTATTTTTTCCCACATCAAATCAAGCACTAGTTCTATTGCTTAAACCAAAAGAAAATACAACCAACCAACCAAAAAGAGAACCCTCTGTGTCAGAGTTCCTCATTTGCCTTCTCACCGCCATGTGGTTCAGCTCTATCCTCATTGTTCCTCTCCTGAATCTGTTTAATTGGTCTGCCCACCTTCCATCTCCACACCAGTGCAGGAGTCTCTAACACACGAGCTACGCTCATGTTATTCTTTGCCTGTGAGGTCATCGGGGTATGGCCCTGCCTAATCCACACCACAGGGTGCAAGACCCTCCACAGTCCAGCCTCAGTCTTCCATCCTCCTCCACTACCCGCTCCCACACTCCCTTCTGGTCCCAACCCAGGAAGCTTGCTAGGGGACTCACGTTTGATTCACTCTGTCAAAACACATATGAAGCAATTGTGCAAAACCTGCTAAGTCCCGGGAATATGGAGGAGTCTACTGACGGGGACAGAGGAGCTGTCCAATGGGCGAGAGGTCATTAGCAGCAGAGACAAATGCTGCTGCCAGCTTGGCTTGCTCATGTCCCTGGACTTGTATAAGAAGGAAACAAACCCAAATGGATGGAAACCTGTGATTACATAGACAGCCAAAGCAAGAACAGCATTGTGTGAACTCCCCACATGGCTGTTCCCACAGGAGGACACAAGGCTGGAGGGCCTACAGCAGACGGCATGAGTGGAGGGTTGCTCTGCCTGGAGAAGCCGCCTCTCAACTACCGGCCTGCAGTCTGGCAGTCTTGCCCAGAAGCCTGTAGCTGTACTCCAACAGGAGGTGGGGCAGGAAAGGAGGTGGAAAGTCCTCTGCTCAGCTGAAACCAAGGAAATAATGAGAAACTGCCTCAGGGCAGCTCCCACAAGGTCTAAGAACCTGCCTTGTGGTGGTTTCTCAACAAGCTCATCTCCCAAAAAATATATAAATAAATAAATTTAAAAACAAGCTCATCTCCCATTACTCCAGGAGGGACCACAGGACACCTCGACAAGACTCAGGTGAAGTCATGGTCAAGCCTCACCTAAATGGCCTAAGTGGAAACATGCAAGGTTGCCCGGGTACCGTGACTGAGCCAGCACCCCCCCCACCCCACGTAATTAAAGTAAATTGCAGCAATACGTGCAAGGACACAGAAATGCTCAGAAAGCTGTCGAGCACATCGGAGGGGGCCTGGCACAGTGACACAATGGGCTCTGACACATTCTTGATCTACCTAAATGCTCCTCTCCCCTGAATAGTCCCACACAAGCCCAGAGTGAAAAGTTCCTACCACCTCCTCTGGTACCTTCTTCCACCAATCCAGGCTGAATAAATTGCTCTTTCCTCTGTATGTTCATAGCCCTTAGATCAGGCCTTTGTTTATTATTTGCCATAAACCATTCATTCATTCATTCATTCATTCATAGGCCAGACGCTGCCTGGAGCACTGTCAACAGGGCAGTGAACAAAAAAGAAAGATCCTTCCCCCATGGACCTTCCATTTGTTCTGTTTTCTCTTGTCCCTTCTATTCATAGTTGCAGTCAAATTCTAAAACTCATGACATGGTCTATTAGCCAGGATCCCTTGACCGGTCTGGAATATCACTTTCTTTCTTATTTTATATTTAAGTTACAGTAGGAGAAATAAATCTATAATGCACTTTTACAATTATACAACAGTGTAACCAAATTTCATAAAACTTAATTTTGCCACAGGGCTCATAACAGAAAAATATTACATGGGTAAGAATTATGCTTAGAATTCTCCTATCAAAAACTCTCAAGTCTAGGATACAGAAGGCTTCTTGAGTTCAACTAAGGACTTTGATTCAAAACCAAACACTGGAAAAGTTTTCCTCCCCAACTGACAAAACTATCAGACATGACCAAATTCTTTCCATTCCTCTTTCCTCCTCTTACTGCAGTGCCTTTGAATTCCTCAATCTGAGTTTTAGATTAGAAAACAACCTTTTTCCTAAGTTGACTTTTGCTCAAAAGCCTTTTTTCCTCTCTGATTAGCAAGAACAATTTAACCATCTGGTAAACTTCTTCATGATAAGATCTAACCTCACTGAAAGAAGTCAAATGTCAGTTCTTTAAAGATTAGAATTTTCTTCTTAATGGATGTTTCTAACAATGCAAAAATCAATTTTTGGTAAGAGCTGTGGGACATCATCACAAACCTGACAGAAAAAAGGAATTATGGGAAAATTATACCAACAAATTATACAAACAAGGTGAAACAAATTCCTAGAAAAATGGAAATTATCAAAACTGTCTCAAGAAGAAATCAATTAATAAGAAAGTAAATCTTAAGAACTTCATTCCAAAAGAAAAAAATGTAACCATGTGATGTGATGAATATGTTAACTTGATTGTAGTAATCATTGCAGATTGTATATGTATATCAAAGCATCACATTGTATACCTTAAACACACAATTTTCACTTGTCAATAAAAGAGGAGGAAAGAATAGAATATCTAAATCTATATACATTAAAGAACATGAATAAGCAATTTAAAAATCTTTCCCCCAAAAAACAAATAAACATTTTTTAATTTTTAATAATTAAAATTTCCAAAAGATTTACTGATCAAGTTGTAAAAACATTTAAGGAAGAAATAGTATCAATCCTTTCAGCAAATAGAGGAGCAATTTCTCAATTCATTTTGTGAGGTCAGTATTACCCTGACACTAAAGCCAGAGAAAGACACACAAGAAAAGTAAACTATAGACTAACAACCATAGATGTAAAAATTCAGAAAATGTTAAAATGCCAAATCCAGCAATACCTAACATAGATTACACACCATAATCCCATAGGATTTATTAAAAAAAAAAAAGTTGGTTTAAGATCCAAAAACCAATTAATACAAAGTACCAATAAAGAACAAAAAAACATGATTATTTAAAGATGCAGGAAAGGACGCCTGGGTGGCTCAGTGGGTTAAGCCTCTGCCTTCGGCTCAGGTCGTGATCCCAGGGTCCTGGGATTGAGCCCCACATCAGGCTCTCTGCTTAGCAGGGAGCCTGCTTCCCTTCCTGCCTCTCTGCCTGCCTCTCTGCCTACTTGTGATCTCTGTCAAATAAATAAATAAAATCTTAAAAAAAAAAAAAAAAAACTTCACACGGAAAAAAAAACAGGTAATTTATGCAATCTCTTTGTTAAACATTTTGTTGTTTGGCAAAGGTTTTATACGGTTATTTAGCCATGTATTGTGCGTGTGTGTATGCATGCATTAGTTGACTTTGTTTGCCTTTTGCTTGTATGTTCTATTTGAGTTAACAGATCTAAGGAAAGGAATGTGTGGGTAGATGGAAACAGGTGATAAAAATAACAAAGGTAAAGAGTGGAAAAGACCAGAGGTAGGGAAGAGAATCTAAAGGTAATAAGGCAGCCGTTAGAGCCACTGAGACAGGGGCTGCAGGAAGACAGGCACTGGAGCTAGCCCTCGTCCTCTACCATCAGCACAGACTCCTCAACCTCCAGGGAAACACTGGCCGGGCAAAGGTAGAGAGCTCCAATTACGATGGAGAAAATGCAGGGTGCCTGGGTGGCTCAATGCACAAAGCTACCTACTCTTGATTTCCACTCAGGTCATGATCTCACAATCATGGCCTCAGAGTCATGAGATGGAATCCCATGTCAGGCACTGTATTGGTCATGGAGCCTGCTTAAGATTCTCTCTCCCTCTGCCCATCTTCTGGCTCTTAAAAAAAAAAAAAGAAAAGAAAAAAAAAAAAAGATGCAGCAGACCAGTATTTACCATCATTTCATGAATCTCACTGTAAAGATGGTGTTAAGTTGCCACTTGTTAAATGCTGACTCTGTGACAAACAGTGACTGTTCCAAGTTCTTTATCAAGTTCATACTATTAAACTCTCATGGCAACCATCAAGAGTAGGTCTTAAGTTGCTTCTTCTTTAAAATAAAAATGACGAACTCACAGAGGTTAAAAAACTTTCCCAGTGTCCTACAACAAGCAAGTGAAAGAAACAGGATTCAAACTCAGGTCTGTCTGGCTATGAAGCCATCACTTTTCCCCACCACACATACTGCCACATTCCACACATACTTGAATAGCATTAGACAGGAAGTCTAACAGCTCTCTGGGAGAATTCTCAGTGCCTACAGTCAGTCCATCCATACTCCAGGGTCCAGCATCCTCTCCTGCTTCATAGCCACCGGGAACCTTCATTTCAGGATGAAATCCCTCTTCTAAGAAGACAAAAAGTATCTGGGAAGTCCAACCAATTCTGGCACTCAAACAAGAGCATTTGTCAGAGAAACGATACAGAGGAAGTGCAGGCGTGGCGGAACTTATGGGGTGTTGATTTCCTAAACAATGTGAAGGAGGGAAAAGTGGAGTTCGAGTTGGCAGATCTAACAAATTCCAGAGAGAGGGAAATGTGGGCATATTAAAACTCACAGCACCAAAACTCACAACCTTGTCTACAGAAGTCGGAGAAGTGACAAATCCAACAGGCTCTGATTACCCGGAGATGGAACTGCGAGTCTCTCATGCACTCTGATTGAAAATTCAGCTGCATAACCTTCCATGAACTGTTTATCTTGTGTACTTATTTAACTAACATTCAAACTGACAAGACTCCTATTCTGGGCCTGCTTTTTATACTTTCATGTACCAACGATCAGATGAAGCTCAGATACCACAAACTTTGCATGTTTTTGATTTTGCACATAAACTGAAGGTTAGAATTCTAGTCGGTGTCCTCAGTCATTCAATTCTTTTAGATCTTTGAACATGACTTCAAACCCTGCCAAAACACAACCCAAATACAGCCTTGCTTCTGTGTCTGTACAAATACGTAAAAGAAATGGGTATGTCAACTTTCAATGGATACCAGCCTAATTGAAGCTTTAACTACTGTCAGGGAACAAAGGCAGCCAGCGCTAACTACGTCTGCTTTGTTCAAGGGTAAGAAGACATTCAGAAAGATGAGCAATGACTCAGTGCAGGTAGCATGATGGAAATAAACCAAAACCTTCACTGGCTGTTGCTGTCCGCACCAACTTCTCCCTGTTCTGGCTCCCACCACACTCATCATAGCTACCTTAAATAATTAACTAATGCACTTTTAATTATAGTAAGTATTTGTTTCTTCTTCACGCACACCGGTCTTACAAATAAAATGCCAGAATTGTGGGACACTTCCGTCCTTGCAGACACGCTACTTTGTTTTATGTTCACAGGGCCCACTGAGGCAGAGACACTCCACAGACAGCTTGATTTCATAGCTCACAAAATCGAGGCTGAAGATGTAATTTAAGCCACAGTACTCACTACATGGAGAGCTGGGAATCAAAGCCCATTCCCCCACCTCCATATCTGTTGCTCTTTTCCTGGTATCACACCACCTTCATTTGACAGTAGTGGGACTTCTGTTTCTCCTCCTACCATGGAGCTGGAAAAATGTTCAATAAATACTTGCTCTAAGAAATAACACGGAGGACATGGGGAGATGGAGAGGAGAAGTGAGTCGGGGAAAATCGGAGGGGGAGACGAACCATGAGAGACTGTGGACTCTGAGAAACAACCTGAGGGTTTTGGAGGGGCGGGAGGTGGGAGGCTGGGTGAGCCTGGTGGTGGGTATTAAGGAGGGCACGTATTGCATGGAGCACTGGGTGTGGTGCATAAACAACGAATTCTGGAACACTGAAATTTTAAAATGAATAAAAATTTTTAAAAAGTAAATTAAAAATACTTGCTCATGTGACTCCCACCTCTACTCTTCCACAGGTAAAGCAATCTGTAGTAAAGAAAGTGTAGCCTTTCAGTTATGAGTACATTAAAAAAAAATGGGTAACTGTGTGTGGTGAAGGTTGTTAACTAGATTTATTGTAGTGATCACTTCCAAGTGTATACATACATCGAATCATTATGTTGTATGCTGGAAAACTGATACAGTGGACCCTTAAACAACATGGGGCTTGGGGTGCTGACCCCCTCATGCTCAAAAATCCACATGTAACTTTTCACTGCCCCCAAAACTTAACTACTAATAGCTTACTGCTGACTGGAGGCCTTACTGATAACAATCAATTAAAACATACTTTGTATGTTACATGTAGTATATACTGTATCCTTAAAGTAAGCTGCAGAAAATATTTTTTAAATTACGAGAAAATACACATATAGTACTGTACTGTGTTTATAAAAAAAAAATCATGTATAAGTGGACCTGCGCAGTTTAACTTCACATTGTTCAAGACTCAACTATATAATGTTAGATGCCAATTATATCTCATTTGACAAAAAATACATTAGATCTAAGAAGTAGAGGGGGCCTGGAGAACATATAACCTTTGAGCTTTCAGACACTATAGTGACTACTCAGAATTCTTTAAATTTCTTCAGCGAGTATATGGTCGTAATGGTTTGTACATCAGATATAAACTGTGCCCTCCCCTGCTGACTGCTCACACAGGTTGATGGACCATTAAATGGTGATAACTCATCGAGGGTGGGAAACCCAAAGTCTGGTAGAGACACTATGATTTTCACATAATTGCTACAGTTAGCTCCCGCTCCCCCCATTTTTCCACAGCCCTCCTTAGCCCCAGCTATTTTGTCTCTGCATTCCAATATCTCCCTCCTGAATGTTTTTCCTCCTGCTGGGTCACTCTGGAAATGTTGTAATAGGTGTTATAACAGCTTTTTTCCATGGTATTTTACCAAAACAAAAAGACATATAGTCCCTGAAAACCACACAATCAGCCTGACTGGAGCAGCGCTGGTGGGCACTGGTCTGATGCACCCACCCCACCCTCACTCCGTCAGGAAAGTAAAAATCATCACGTGTGGCAAAAACACATGAATGAGTTTATAATGTCTCTGCCCTAAGCAGTCCCGAAGAGACAGATTTCTATACTACCAAACTAGATAAGGGGTAACGGCTTGACAACTATCAAATAGGGGGTACTGTTTGGATCCTGCTGACTTCCCTTTTTTTTTTAGATTTTATTTATTTGTTTGACAGAGAGAGAGGGATCACAAGTAGGCAGAGAGAGAGGAGGAAGCAGACTTCCCGCTGAGCGGAGAGCCCAATGCGGGGCTCGATCCCAGGACTCTGGGATCATGACCTGAGCCGAAAGCAGAGGCTTTAACCCACTGAGCCACCCAGGCGCCCCCTGACTTCCCTTTCTTTGTAACAGTGTCCAAAATTCCTGTGGGCCAGTGCCCACTGTGTGCAGCCCAGGGGAGCAGTGCCATTGTGACAGGGAGGACATGGCACTGTTCACCATCTGCCCCAGTGATGAGCCTAGGAAGATTCCCAGATGTCTAAGGATGCCCTCACAGCCAGCTCTGTGCAGCAGGATGTCTTCCCCTTTGCCTTTACCCTGGGCCTCACTCTGCCTTTCTCTCTCAACCACACATCATGCTGTCATCCTATCTGGACCGCAGGACTGTTTCCCAGTGGCCCTGTGCTAAGGCTCTGCAGCGAGGCCCGGAGGCACAGCCTTTCCTGGGGGCTCCATCCTGCACAGCTCAGACCAGCCCAGAGAATTCAGAAGCAGCGGGACCAGCTATTTCGTTCCCCTCCCCACAAAATAACATTCAGTGTTTCAGACTTCGGGGGCCATTATTTAGAACTGATATTAACATACATGACTGGCAACT
Organism: Taxidea taxus jeffersonii; assembly: GCA_003697995.1. Lineage (NCBI taxonomy): Eukaryota > Metazoa > Chordata > Mammalia > Carnivora > Mustelidae > Taxidea > Taxidea taxus. Next base: position 306,263 of record ML106401.1, read on the forward strand.
TCAGATTTCTTTAGAAGATAAAATCTGATAGAATACAACGCTCTACACCTAAGACAAGAGAAATGCAGCAGAATAAAAAAACAGAAATACAAAGAGACATTCTTATATTATAAAAATAACAAAGACTGAGATGGAGCCCACTTTGTTTTGGCAAAGCTGGGGCACTCAGACAAAAGTGTTTACTGAGCTCTAAGTGAACAGCCACTGCAGGCCACTGACTGGCCTGAGTTGTTTACATTAGCCATTTCCAGCCTATCATCCTGCTTTAGTTACCTGGAGGAGGAAACAGACAGAATAATAAACTATTCCAAAGTAATTCTAGAAGATACTATGCCATAAGCATACCACCCACACCTTCTGTAACCCAGCAACTTCTCATTCTCGTTCCTAAAAGATGTTTTGAAAGACTAGCACAGTTAACAGTTCTTACTACTAATGCCATAGCATGTTTCCAACAAAAAGAAACCCAACAAGCTAACAAATTTCTCAAGCTACAGCAGTGGCATTAATTTAACAGCCCCCAAAATGTTCAGGAAGAAACAGAGGACTTACTTTATTATCAAAAGAAGGACAGAGTTTCTAACTGCACCAAGCACTGAGCTGATGTTCTCACTAGTAAACTGCATGACCCCAGTGAATTTTAGAAACTTAGAATTGCCAGTTAATGCACTGGACAGACAGCCCCAAGATGGGGACACTGACCCACTACGCAAATATCCACCTAGCTAAAATAAGTCAATGTCCCAAGTATTTTGGACATGGAACTAGGAAAGACAGATAATCAGAATGGAGATCAGAGACAACACTCCTGGGAAAATTCTGAGTAATGGAAAACAAAGGCAGTGGAACTAGACTCCTCTGTGCTTCCATGGGGAACAAGGGGAGGAGTGAGAGAGGAACACGAGCACTTCCTGATCCAGAGACAAGGGTTTCACTGGGAAAGTGGGATTTCGAGAGATGTAAAAATGGTGTGGGTAGGGCATTTGGTTAGGCTGTGGAGAGAAAGGTGTTCTAGGTGTCTTCATTCAAAATTCATGTACTTATTTAAAGCTGCTGGTTGTATTAAAAGATACAGAGGTGAACCAGAGTAATGATCTAAGGGCACACAAATGGAAACAAAGTCTCCAGTGCCCACCTCTATGCACTATTACATCACCCCTCTAATCTATATTCATTCATGGAACAATTATTTGAGTTCCTATTCTGGACCAGGAATGTGCTAAGTGTTATGGTTGATTAAAAAATGAGTAAGATAAGAACCTCTCAGGGAGTTTACCAGAAGCAACAACATGATAAAATTTATTATGATAAGAGACAGAGCTAAGTGCCTTAAGGAGATGAAACCAAGTGCTTTAAGAATTCAAGTTCAAAGGTTCTCAGACAACTCAAATCCCATCTTCCCTGGGAATTCTGGCCATCCCCTTTGAATTTATTCCACATTTTTTTCACTTTCTTGGTAGGGAGGGAAGTTCATGTGTCTTATCTCCCCAAATGGACTATACAGGTTTTCTCCTGCTCTCCAAAAGTAGGGAACTCCGATTAAAGTATCCATAACCCACAATGGCATCAAGTGAAGAAGTAATCACCGTTAATTTACATGGAAAAATTTTTGAACCCGACCCCAAAAGAGCTCTGAGGCTCTTCTGACATCTTAAAACACATTTTGCTAATGGACGCACAAAATAAATCGAGGTAAGCACTGACGTTTATGAACAGTTCAAAGCCTCTAATGTAGTTCCCCAAGAAGGACTTTGGTGGTGCCACTCTCAATGTGCAGGACACGCACTACCTCTGCAAGGATTCACTGCAGAACAAACACTGAATGCTCTTTTCACTTCCCACCGTTTTCATAAAAGTGAAAATCCACTTTGGATTCTTTCTGGTTAGCAAAAACAGGGGTATATTAACATAGGTCTTTCAGAAAAGCAAAGTAGCATAATCCTCCAAACATGGGGGACCCATATACATCTTCCTTCTTGGTAATTCCCTCCTCCACCACCACCAAAATATTTAGTGGAAGGCAATGTGTGTAGTAAGTTCTTTTTTCCTTGTGCCTGCCTCCTGCTAGATTTTTGACTTCCTAGGGCAGAAACTGTGTCTTACTGATCTCCTGGGCTCTGACACTCTGATACGTGTGAACATTCATTAATTATGTGTGCTGATTGAACCTATGTTCAATGGGAAACTTTCTAAAAGAATCGTAATGACAACTTACATAGATACAGGGATTTACACAGTTGACAAGCTGCTCTAAAATACATGATCTCCTTCAATCCTCTCAGCAGCACTGCGGGTTGTCCCCGAGAGGACCATTGCACAGATAATGCAACAATGCCCATGGAAGTTCCATCCCCAAGCAGCTAAGAGGCGGAGCTGGAACTTACAGGTGTGAGAGGGTCTATATCAAGTCTTCCATTCTACCACAGAAATCACTGAATTCCATGGTGGAGTGACTTGCTTTAGCCTTCATCTGCAAAATACAGGTTGGTATCATGATAGAATAACAATCAGGTGACACCCGAAGTCCCTTTCTTCTTCAATGTCATTCCACAGCAGCATGGTCACTTCAGACCACAAAGCCAAGCCCAGTGGATTCAGGCAGCAAGCAAGGGGGTGATCTTGGCTCAGATTACAGGCTGAACAATGAGCCACCTCCATGAAAGAAAACCAAATCTATTCAAGTGATTCACATCAGGCAAGAGAATCTTAGCTAAATTTGACGGGTCAAATGTCAGATTCTGCTATGAGGTAGGCAGAACAACAAGTAGGCAATCAAGGTCCAGGACGGAATCCATGCCAAAACCGACGTCAGTGGAACTCTGGGAAGGTCAACAAACTGTCTGACACGGGCTTTTACAATACCCATCCTCACAGGCACTCTAGGCCTTTAAAAAACACCCGTGACTCCCCCAAACTCCTCTGGTATAACAAGTAAACTCTGGAGTTCTCACCCAAACTCAAAACTCAGCCATTCTAACCCTTCTTCAGCCATCAATAGACAATAAGCTGCTTTTTAATGCGCTGCTTGTACTCGCCTTGTCTCCTGTCAGCAGCCAGAAGTTGGGGTTTTTTTTTATCAGGAAGAAGATTCAAAGAGCCTGCCCTGCAGCCATCCCATACTGCACTGCTCTGTCAGAATCCTAATGACGAATTCTAAATACATGAGAGACAGTCTCCAGCTGGAAGAGCGAAGAGCTTCCGGGGGCCTGTCGAGTTCCCTGACCCCAGACCTATTTTTATATTTTGATCTTGGGGACCGTGCCTCGTGACTTTCAGAACCCTCAAGTTATCCCCGGGGTTACAGAGCACTAGCTTAACCAGTCCTAGCAAGACTTAAAACAGGGCAGCCAGGATCAAAGTGGCCAACAAACTAGTGTGTTAGCCACCAGACCAGCCCCTGAGAGAACCCCATTAGGCTGCACCGCACAAGTGGTTCAACTCTCCTCATGAGAAAACCCAACACTCAATGCTTTGCGTGGCATACATACCCTTCTAACAGCTACCCATATTTTGATATAAAATGTCACAATGGCAGTTTAGTGTTCTGACTGAAGTATGAAGAAAACAACCACATGATTGGAATTTTTTTTAATTTAAAGCTGCCTAAAGCACCAAAGTCCAGTGTTCCTTGCTCTACATTTTCCTCTGAATGATATTAAACAGACTTCCCCTATTCAAACAGAGAGCATGGGTGAGAGAGGTTTAAAAGAGAGAAAAAGAGGGAGAGAGAAGAGAGAAAGAAAAGAAAAAAAAACCCTGAAGAATCTGGATTAAGAATAACAGCGCAGAGAGGTTCTGTCAATGACCTGACACTTCATTTTTCCCTCCATTGTCTCCCTACCCAAAGAGCAGGAGACTAGCAACTGGGATGATCACATGAAGGCGGGAAAAACACAACTGTCAGGCTCCAAGGACAAAGCCTACTTTTAACAATACCATTCCTTAAATCCAGACATTAGAGCCGGAGGAATGAGAAAAAAGCAACTCACTCATGGATAGCTTACTGAGGATACTGCAGAAGATTATGCTAATCTTCACTTCATTGTCCTCTGCAAAATGTTTTCATATCAAGCCTTTTATCTGGGGAAGAAGAGATGCCCAACCTCTCAACTCAGTAACAGCCAGCACTTTCTGTGTGGTTTCTGCGTAATTAACACCAGCACTAGACCTTTTCATTTGTGTTACTCAAGCTTAGGGCCTTTTGAGGGTGTCCACGGGGGAGCGGCCCTCACCCTTTGCCTGTGGCCCGGGAGCCCCGGCTTATGCTTAGATCTGCGTGCCATCTGTTAATGGCAGAGGGAGCAAAACTTGAGCTAACTTTTCCTTGACTGCCAGAGAATGCAAGAGACCAAATCCACCAGCATGAGATGAGCAAATTATTACAAAAAAAAAAAAACAAAACAAAAAAACAAAAACCAAACAACAAAAAACCGCCAAAACCCCTAACCTAGGAATTCACACCAACTGCTTCATTTTTCCATAACAGATTTCTGCCTCATTATAAAAGTAGCTTTCATTCCTGACTTAAATGGTATCAAAGCACTAGCTTAGGTGGTAACTTGAATGGACCAAGGGTCACTTATTTATTAATTTATTTATTACTGTTCAAGGATTGAGCTTCAGCGTCCACCTCATCTTGTTTCAGAATTATGTGTCAGAGAGGAGCCACATGCCAGCTTCTGGCTGCCCAGAGGCTACAGGCAGCCCTCACGGGAACACAAGATTTAAGGATGAATTTTCCTCTCTAATCGATTTCCCTGGCTTTTGGTGGCTCAGATCAAACTCAAATGAACATCATAAAAGCCAATCATCATGATGACGAAAGTCATGTGAAAATGTCCAAGAGAGGCTTTAGCACATGATACTTTTGTTTGTTGTGATTATTGGTGTGAGAAATGAGGCATTAGGAGTTTCCCAACAACATCTAAAATGAAAGATTAATTATACAGAACAACCCATTTTCCTTCAGATAAATTCCACTAGTCTAGAAATAAAGAACCACTGCCATACTTTTACCTCTTCTCTGAAAAACTGTGTCTACACTTATTAAATAACTCAATACCACTCAGAGCCTGGTTTTTATTTTTCTTTCAAATTAATTTTATAATCTTGGGGTACCTGAAGCCGGCAGAGCGGGGGGCACAGCGAGTCAGGTACACTCAAATTCTCCATTGATATAACAAGGTCACACAAGATCACAGGTTCCCAAACTGAGCCCCCCCCGCAAAAAAAATCTTCAGGAATCCCACCCACACCAATACAGAGTAACTATTACTGAAATGAGTTATTTGTAATTATTTTTTGAGCCTAATGGAAACCAAACTCATATGCAGAAATAGTTTATATCTTCATAAATGTGGGCACCATTAAGATAAAATAATAAAAGAGATCTTACTTGATGAAAATTTGAGAACCACAAAACCAGAGTGTCTTTAAGATCTCTTTCAGCTTTGTATTTCTCTGAGATGACAAGTGTCCTTTCCTGGTTGAGGTGGTGTTCTTGGCAGGCAGTTCCAGGGTCAGGGTCCCCTATGTGTAGCAGGTGCTTTTTGGTGATGTATATGTTCTCAATGGATTTTTGTTCAATTAATCCTAACAAATGAGTTAGCAGGGTTCCAAATAATTGGGAAAGGAATGGTATGAACCTGCACTGTTTACCTCTCCAACATACTACCCACTCTGAAGAGCTAAAAAGGAAAAAAAAAAAAAAAGAAAGAAAGAAAGAAAGAAAAGCCACTGTCACTAAGTTAGTCCTGTTTGGTGAAAGAGGGCAGCAGTTATTCACTGTGGGGGTGCTGGATAAATGTCTGTGAGCCCCGGCCCACCATGACGGTCAATGCCAGACGGCCTGCTCCTCAGCCATTCCAAAAGTCTCTGATGTGGATGCACAGGTTATACCAAATGTTCAGTCTTTTAAAAATGGGGATCTTTCCTGCTTTTTTTAAAATTTATTAGGATCACTGTGCAATGCCAAACAATCATATCATAGATGTCTCTTTCAAATTTTTGGAGGGAAAAAAAAGTTTTCAGAGCAAAAGTAAGTGAAAGAGGATGAAGAGCAAGGCTGTGAGGAACAGACTGAAGTCTCTCCCTTCAAAATGCTAAAGATTTTGTTACATTGTATTTTGGAAAATACAGAAGTTTAAAAACCCCACTTGTAATTCTAATACAGCTTTCCTCATTGCTCTGTTTAGACAAAAATATGATAAATTTTTTAAGAGCTCTCAACCTGAGGTAAACTTTTCTCTTTGATATTTTGGTGAAAGAGAAGAAAATAAAAGTCTTATAATGTATTGTTTGTACCTTTTACAGAAATATATTTTTTCCATTTTTCATATATATGTATATACATATGTAAAACTCTCTTTATTGTCTAACCTTAGAACTTGCCCATGCTCTGAAGAATAAAAAGGATAAAAAAGGCGTCACATGATCATCTAAACGCGACTAGGGTGAGCACGTAAATCTTCACAGTGTAAGAGACCCTCTCGAGTTAGGATACCCTGTCAAAGCTAAAGCAGATAAATGCAAAGGGCCACCTGCTTCATCCCCTAACTGCACTATTTGGTGGAATTAAACTATTGCCATGTAGTTCAATCTTGGAAAAATTGCATAGCTGTGAAAATACCATTTACTGTCTACCCAGAGTTTGACTTAGTATAAGCTATTTAGACCACATGAAATCTGCAATGCACTGTTAGATCTTTACAAATTTCATGAAATCTTTTTCGGATATCCAAAAAATCCTGAACCGCTTGAATCTTTTGTATCCTAGCACTGGGGACTGACCCATAATCTCTTTCCCAGCCGGGATACCAAGTCTGGACCCAACCTTGTCACTGATTCCGGCAGCTGCTTCAATTCACCAGAGGGGAGGACAGCAATCCTACTTCTAAAAGAACACCACAAGGGCTTACGTTCACGATGCCTTGAAGAGAGCCTGAAAGGAAGGTCAAAGGTGAAGAAAAGATAAAGTGCCAAACAAGGAGATCAGTAACATAGGGTCTTCTTGATGAAATCCTAATGTCTGAGTCTTCGGGATGCAAGCATTACCACTGCATTTCAAAAAAAAAAAAAAAAAAAAAAGCCCCAGTTTTGCTGGCATTTGTGTGTGCATGTGTGCCTGCGTTTGTGTGTGTGCATGCGCGTGTTTGTGTGTGTGTTTGCAGTGTGGGTTTTGCTTTGTTTTTAGGTCGGATCACTGTGCATCTGAAAGCCTTATTCAGCGGTCCTTGTCCCGAGTACTTTGTCTTACACAGGCTGCATTACTCTTGTAAACAGAGGCTGCATCAAAGTGAGAGCAGAGAGAGTCACATCAGTGGATTAAGGTCTTCTGCATGATAAAGTAGCTACCTAGGGGGGGATAAACTTAATATGTGAAAGAATGTTATTGAGAGGAATAAAGTACCAAAACTCTGTCATTCTCTTCATAATGTCCTAATCTAATGCCTGACACTGGGGCCTTAGGCCAGGGTTAGTGTTAATCAATGAAATACCCATCTGTGTTCCCTGTCCTTATCGCTATTTAAAACTAGCCTAAACTCAATTACTGTCCCTTAGAGACCAAGATGGGATATTAAGTTGATTGAAAGGAACTGTGTCCCACAAAGAAATCCCCGTGTTAAAATGCAGAGGTGTCAACATTGCTAACTAAATTTCAGCTAAACAGAGATTAGACGCTAATTCTTACAACATGAAAAACTTGCATAGATTACGCCTGGTTAAAAATCTATATTTGAAAACAGACAAATTCTGGTAAACAGAGTAATCAATCCAGAACAGCCTGCGCATCTGAGAATAAAACAGGCTGTCTATGTCTCCTGTAACTTGTAGGACACAAATACACAAGGGCGATACTAAATTCAAACAAGGATGCAGGTCCTGGGCTGAAAGTGAACCAGAGATCAAACATTCTGAAATTCCTAACACTTGTTAGAATTATGACAATTATTAAAAGGATATGTGTCTTTCTCTCTTGAATAATTAAAAGGTATCATCTGAAACTGACTTATTCATAATTAAATTAAAAAGTATTTTTAAAAAGGGAGAGAGGCAAGGAGGACAGGGCAAGACGATAATATCCCACGGCTCAAGGGTGCCCGTAACCTTCTTACTAATACCTGCATATGAAATGACAGATTTTCTCATTTATATTCTTCTCTGCTTTGTTTTGGCCTAGGTTTGATGGCAGATTGCTTTTAGACCAGAGTAAGTTCTCTATAACCAGATCTCCTGGTACGTGCACTGACTAGCCCTTTGGGAAGTTTCAAAAAAATAAACAGAAAAACAGCTCTTAAATAGACTAACAAGAAAGTCTAATGCTGAGTGAATATTCTTCTGTTACACTTCTATGTCTTCATAGGTATTTAAGTGCCAACAGGTTTCTAGGATACCATTTCATAGTAACAAAATTATAATTAAAAACTTACCTGCTAAATACTGATGCAAAAGTATCCTCACTCCTTCCTTGTTGCAATACTAGCCCTTAGCATACTCATTAATGCCATTGGTAATACTAGTTAAAACGGGCATGACTGTAACACAAGAAGAGATGGACAAGCCAGAGGAATGGAACAGTGGCTCAGAAATAAATCCTACCAGCATGTGATACGTGATAGAGGAGAAATCACAAGTCAGGAGGGGAATGCTGGCTCAATGAACAGTATGCTACTGCCCAGCAGGAATACCCGCCCACTTAGTCATTACCTTTTCCCACGTACCCATATAAGTGCCAAGTACATTTTAAAAGTTCTGTTGTGGGTTGCCTGGGTGGCTCAGATGGTTAAGCATCTGCCTTTGGCTCAGGTCACAATCCCAGCGTGTTGAGACTGAGCCCCACATCGGGCTCCTGGCTCAGCAGAGAGTCTGCTTCTCCCTCTCCCTCTGCCTCTCCCCCTGCTCAGGCTCTCTCTCTGTATCTCTGTCTCAAATAAATAAATAAAATCCTTTTAAAAAATTGTTTAAATAAATAAATAAACAAATAAATAAAAGTTCTGTTGCATTTAAAAATTAATCAGTCAAGGGACACCTGGGTGGCTCAGTGGGTTAAAGCCTCTACCTTCAGCTCAGGTCATGATCCCAGGGTCCTGGGATGGAGCCCCACATCCGGCTCTCTGCTCAGCGGGAAGCCTGCTTCCTCCTCTCTCTCTGCCTGCTTTTGACCTGTCTGTCAAATAAATAAATAAAATCTTTAAAAAATATAAAATACAATAAAAATAAATAAAATTATTACATTTGTTTAAAAAAAATTAATCAGCCAAAAGCAAGAAGAAATAGTAACCAGTACCAAAGTTTTGGACAGAGCACATTCTAAACTTAAAATAGTGAAAGAAATTACAAAGTAAAAACTGATTCAGCAACACATACATTTTAAGTCACTCAAAAGAATTAAAACTGAAAAGTGAACAGCCAACTAAGGAAATGTTTAGAGCAAATATTACATAAAAAGGTCCAATGTCTCATGCAATATGGAGAACTACAGACTCCTACAGAACACAAAACAGTGAGACCTTTTTTCAGCTAATTACAACCAGTTTCGCTTAGAATTCTTTCTAGTCAAGGACAAAACCCATGTAATTGAAAATCAGCACCTTGGCAGAGAGTCATTTTTGGAGGTCTTACTTTGGCATGATCTTTCAGACTGCCCCTCTCAGACAGTGCATCCTGAGGCTAGATGCTAAATAGTCCATACATCTGTTCTCAGCAGTTCGAAATCACTGGTCTTCCGCTGCCTGTTTTAAACTTTGGTTGATAGTAAGTAGTATCCGACTCCTTAGTGCAGCCACCAGCAGCTGGCTGCTGAGGTAACTCTCTGCACTTTTTCATTTTTTTAAGATTTTTATTTATTTATTTGACAGAGAGAGAGAGAGAGAGCATAAGCCAGGGGAGCAGCAGGCAGAGGGAGAGGAGAAGCAGACTCCCCACTGAGCAGGGAGCCCCCATGCAGGACTCGATCCCAGAACCCTGGGATCAGTGACCTGAGCCGAAGGCAGACACTTAACCAACTGAGCCACCCAGGTGCCCCTCTCTGCACTTTTTCAAAGGAGATGAACTAAGGAGGAGAGAATCAAAATGACACTTGGAAATTTCAGCTAACAGCTGTGCCCACAAAGTTTTAGGAAGCTCAGGCTAGTCTCCTCAATCCCCTGCTGCAAATCAAATTGTTCGTTCATATCCGCTCACGTGGTCAGGCACACAGAAAATCAAGTAGAGAAAAGTAAATAGGAAACGCGTTCCAACGTGCTGATATTAATATACAAAATAACCTCAACCATTTCACTCTAATTCCAGAGAACAGTACATAACAGTGTCACCCCGTGTACATATAACAAATCGAGGGATGGCCTCCATACAAGCTGGTTATTCAAGCACAGCCAGTATGAGGGCGTAGTGCCAGGTGTCAGAGCCAGAGAGGGAAATGCTCTGGAGTCAAGAGCATCTGGAACAGCCTCCAAATGTCAGATGGAGAAAAAAAAAATGAAAGAAAGATTGTTATCTTTGAGGGACTGAAGTGGGAGCTGAAGTGCTCTCCCTCAATTAGGCAAAGTGTGGTGCAGCTGATTAACCTGAATGTTACCTTGGTAACCCAAGAATTACACTGTAAATGAAATGTGTGTCGAGGATAGGTACCTTTCATCAGACAAGAGCCACATAAGAATTTTGAGCAAGAGAGCCATAAATCTTGGGTTTCTAGCACTTTAATCATTCATGAAATAACGGTCTTTTTTGACAAGAGGCAAGCATGGCCACTAGTTATTAAACAAGCAGTGAGAACACTGCTGTAGCAGAACCACAGAACAGCCCAGGCTCAACTCCAGGCATGGTGAATGTACACACAGAGCCTATGGAATATAGTTATTATAATGCTGACCTATATAAGGCAGAGTATTATTAAAACACCAAATTCTTCGGTGGGGCCAATGTTTTAAGAGGCTACACTGCAATAAAAAAAAAAAAAAGTATTGCTTTCCTTCTTAAGAACCCTCCATACAAAGTAATAAACATCCTTCCTATTTGTTACCTTGACCTTCTTTCTTTGTATGTTACCCATCCTTCAAAGAGGTCCCACACAATGGATAAAGTATAAATCCTTCAGTGTGGGTCAGTGTGTGTGTGTGTTGCAACTTTTCTCCTCTAAGAACCAGTATCGTATTTTTAAAAAATAATTAAATTCTGGGCTCCATTCCTTTCTCCTACTCCCACTGAATTCTGAAAGTCTCTCTTGGCCATCCACAGTGCTGGGAGCACTGACAGACATTTGAAAACTAAATGAAGCTTTTAAAGTGCTCAGAACTGCCTCCAGGACATGCTTGTGACCATCATCTTGAACTTGAGTCTAAAGAGTAAAGTCCTAGGGCCATATATAGGGCTTTAAAGACATGTTTTAAAATTGATGGCAAGCCTTTTAAAACCTGTGATCAGGTGAGGGGGGGAAAGGTCAGCCATTCATCCTTCTTTGAGGCTGCCTTTGCCAAAGGGACACTCCTTCCACAGATCTCACTACCTTTGGTTTGGTCAGAGAGAGGGAGAGACAGACAGATAGACATAAACCCCAATTCCCTTCTCTCTTTAGGGTATTTATCTTATTCGTTTAACCCTGAAATTATTTATCAATTACCCTAAGGCAGTGTTTCTTAAAGTGGATTCTGGAGAATTCTCTGAGTGACACAAGATAGCTTCACCAATAGGCTTCAGGACCAAATAAAATACTGTGTTAAACAGAGTTTGACGTGTTTCTTTACGAAGGACTTTTTGGAACCTCGTGTGCTAATACTTTGCGGCCTCTTGCCAGACACAGAGTACTCAGTGAGGGACACCAGCTCTACAGTCCCCACCACCAGGGTGCAACATTCCGGACAGCCCCCTCAAATGTGCAGGTTAACAGGTCATCCTGCACTTCCTCTGGCACTTCATTTTTCAAGGCCTTTGGACATCCATTTCACAACAGACCCGGGATGTAGAGCATATTAATATCCCCAATTTTCTCCACAAATTGACCTGTGTTTCTCCTCTGATGAGCATCCCAGCAGTTCAGGCTTGACAACAGACCATTCTCTACCCCTTCCCTCTCCCCGCCAGAGCGCCAGCTAGCTGAACCCTCCCTCCCCTGCTCCACCTCCAGACTCACACCGCAGTGGTTTACACCCCCAGCACTTCTCACCTAGTCTGGTGTTATCACCACTTACTCAGTCCCTCGTCTCAAGGCCCCTCCACCCCAAACATGCACACATGTTTCTGTGCTCACACCCATCATCTAAGATATCCTCCACAAGCTTTCTCAGCCTCAACAGTGTGACTCTAAAAATCAGTGCTTCCCATCTTATGTCATAACAGCCATCCTCTCTCCTCTCCCCCTGACTTTCACCCCCCCCAAGTTCTAGCAACATCAATCTACTCAAGAACTGCAAATGTGGGGCGCCTGGGTGGTACAGTCCATTCGGCATCCGACTCGATTTTGGTTCAGGTCATGATCTCAGGGTTGTGGGATCGAGCTCTGCATCAGGCTCCACACTCAGTGGGGAGGGAGTTTGCTTTTCTCCCTCTCCCTCTGACCCTCCTCTCTAACTACAAACTTGCCAGACAGCCTTTGGCCCACATGTGCCCAGTGAAATACCATCCATTTTCCAGCTTAAATCTACAACTTGCATGAAGTCTGTCTTGACCCATCCATCAGGATTTCCTGCCCTTCACAGAGCCCTTCGATTGTGTTTCTAGCCTAGCACTTACACAGTCGAGCCTGTATTCAAAGTTTTTCATGTATTTGTCAGTATCACTTCCTATCCTGTGAGATGCTGAAAAACAGAATGTTATCTTTTTTTTTTCCATCACAGCAACTGGTATCAGACACATAGTAGGCAGTCTTCACACTTCTGTTGAACTGACTAGAACAAAGTAGGCTAGAAAAGACTTTGGTTCGAGGTGGGATCCCTAACAGGATGGCCAGCAGTCATCATCAGCCTGAAAACCACTTCTCTGAGGCTGACCAGACCAGCCCAACCAGGCACACACAGATAAGTGCAAGTGCTGTTGAGGGAAGAGTAAGAAGTTTCCAGTACACTTGAACAAATTAACACCACTCCTTGAGGAGTCAACATGCCCATTTCAGTTGTAATGGCTAAGTGCCCATGTATCCCTCAGAAAACACTGGAGAAAGGAATAGAAGGAATGCGCTGACAGCCAATGGAAACACAATCAGTCTTTAACCACTTCCAATGGCAATGATACCCCGCACATCGGATCACTGTTTCACTCGGCTTTAATCACCTATGCATTGAAGTAGTCCACGTGCTCCTTCTCTTCTATGAGATTCTACAATAGCCAGCATAGGGTCCTAGTGTAGGGCCTTCTATATGGCTCTTAAAAGAGATGTGGAAACAGAAAGAATGGAAAAGTTGGAGACAAACTGACTTACTCCAGCGTTTTTTAAAAAAAAACTGCTCATGCAGTTTTTTGCTACACTGAGAGCTCCTTAAGAAAAGTGGCATTTTACTTTTTTTTTTTCTTCTAAATCTTCTGGTACATTATAGAGAAACAGAAATAGTTTTCCAATAGAAAAAAAAAATGAATAATCGACTGACAGTAGCTGATGAATTCTCTATATCAATACCTACTTTCCTATTAACTACTCTCCCCTCACAAATATCTCAAAAGGAGCTTTAAAAAAAAAAAAAAACAGGGGCACCTGGGTGGCTCAGTGGGTTAAGCCACTACCTTCGGCTCAGGTTATGATCTCAGGGTCCTGGAATCGAGTCCCACATCGGGCTTTCTGCTCAGCAGGGAGCCTGCTTCCCCCTCCCCCTCCCTCTCTCTCTCTGCCTGCCTCTCTCTGCCTACTTGTGATCTCTCTGTCAAATAAATAAATAAAATCTTAAAAAAGTAGGATTTTGAATTTGCTGCACACCTGGGTAGCAATGAAATCCTCAAGTGTCTACCTGACAGAGTGATACCAGGAAGCAACAGGGAGCAGCCAGAAAGGCAGGCAGCACATGCCAAAATTAGGAGGCAGTTTACACTCTTCCAGACGAAGAGCCGTAAAAGGAGTGATGGATTGTGGCACAAAGAGAAACCTTTAACTAGGATTTGCTCGGTGTGGCATCCAGTAAGTAGCATCAACAACATTCAGTGGAGCAAAAAAAGTGTCTGTATGCTGAGATGTCAGCTTGTAAAAGTGTCAGTCTCCAAAATAAATCAAGTAGCAAAGGGAAACATATAAATAACTATACTTGATGCCAGCAACACCAAGCAAGGGGAAAAGAAAAACATTTTAAAGGAATTGTCCTTGTTAACCACACAGTGAGCTGGGCTTGGCTGGAGGGTTTTCTAGATTAACAAATGAAGTTTTCCAGTTTTTCTGTAAAGGAGATGGCAGCTACAGAGTCTGCTGGAGAGAGCATCGATGGGAGAAGCCAAAATATGGGGGCTCTGCCTTAACTCGGTTAAGAGAACACAACCTGTGTCTCCCAAGAATGTTTACCTTTCAGTTTCTTCCTCATAAAATGGAGACTGCTTTCCTTTGCTGATCCTCCCCTGTTCACAAAGTTATCAAATGTGTGGTGACAACGATACCACAGTCGTAAGCTCCAATCCTGGGGGCAGGGCCCAACTGTAACCTAAAGAATAAAGTGCTTGGCTTCAGTGAGACCAGGAGGGGTCCGCCGCCCCCACAAACACCCGGTGATCTGCTCAACGCTCCTAAAAAGTCCTTTAACGGGACTCAAAACTCCTACATTTTATGGCATAAACTGCAAATGTCTCTGAAAAGAACACTACACTGGCCTGAGAAAGTGGCATGGTAGGGCAGACGAGAGAACATCAGCTTTAGAGTCAAGAGATCTGGATTGAAATCCTAATTTAACCATGTATTAACTGCGTGACTTCATTTAAGGGCCCATTTCCTCATCTGTAAAATGTGGGAGAGGAGCCTATCTCTGTAGATAGAGTGGCGTATCTATAGGTCCACTGAAAGCAATGAATAACAGGTTGTCTGCTGCACAGATAAGGATATGTTTTTGCCAAACATGGGTATAGGGACAGAGCCTTAGCAGGCTAACAGAAATCCTGCTTCTCTTCAGGTGGGTGAGAGAAGCAATGAACTTATCATTAGTGCAGAATCAGAAGAGTTTTGTTTCTTCTTCTGTGCTCCCAACATCTGAAACCTTCTTTGAAAGGCTAGAACTCTCCAGGGTCTCCCAGAGTCAGTGGGAAGACTTTATCAATTTGTTATATGTGCACTTCTGGAGAGTAGGCCCCAACTTCTGCCCACATCTCTATCGAGTTACTTCAGCTCCGAGATAGTTCCTTAAAACCCATGTGGTGCCATATTCAAAAGGGTGAGGATAAGGTGCCAAGACTTGAGAATGTTAATATCCCATCTGCACTCCCTCACTCTCCTCAAGGGCTCATATTCACTACCAGTCACATAAGGGGCTACATTCCAAAAGGCCCACTGAAAGGCCCACCTTATGATACCAATTCATGACAGCATTTCCCATGCAGGTCATTTAAATCACGAATTGTCACTGACATTTGAAAGAAGCATTTAAGATCAAATTAGTTATAGGGCTATTTCTGAATAGACATACCTGTATTTATACACTCCTTATTTAAAAATATACCTTTCCACAATCTTATCACCTCCAATATATGATCTTATTCTGCCAAATGGTTTCCATTATAGAGTCTTCCCTTCAGCATCCCTTCATTTTGACCTCCCATCTCTTCCTTGGGCCTTTTCCAAAACTAATAATCCAAACAATTTTTAATTAGGAAAATTTCTAGGTTAGAATAGCTGAGTTGGTTGCAAGGTCACCTACTGCATCTAGAGTGACCATTTAATGCGGGATAATCCAACCAGCTCTGGCCAACAGATTCTTCAATAACATTCCTAACTTTCTAATAGTCTTCTCTCCTACTTGCACAGATTTTCTGTCACGCACAGGTTCTTCCACAAGCCCTGCCTCTGTCTTGCTATAACTGAGCAGTACGCTGTAGGCAACAGGAGTACAGTGTGTGATGCATGTTCTTCTGCTCGCATAAATAGAAGGATTTGCTTGTTTATAGCAGCCAGTGTGGTCCGTTAATTTGGCAATTCATCTGGCTCTGTTTGACTGCAGGGACTAAAATGAAGCTTGCCTTCCTTTTCCATTTTTCCAGAAACTTAAAACCAACAGGCTACTTTCTCACCTACCCAAACTTAGGTACTTGAAATGAAAAAGAAGAAGGTAGCTCTTTACTTTTTACTTTCAGTCCATTCAGCATCATTGCTGGGGTTTTTTTTCATGGCTGCATAATACAGTAGTTAGTTACATGATTATTTACGATGGTGACCTTCGCAACTTGCAGATAAATCCTTCACTTGAAGAAACAAAAATCAAGGCAAAATTAAGAGTCCCTACATTATAATTTCAGAAACAAAATCTTGATCACAGTATTAACCTTAACAGATCCATGGAAGGAGAGAGATTCTTTTTCTGGGCCTTCCAGAAAGTAGAGGCTGCTTCATATACCTTCAAAATGTGCTTCAAGCTTGCTATTATTAGGATACTCATTCCTAAAACCTCCAGAAATTTTCCTGTTGTACCCTAATTCAAATATAAACTTCACTCTTAGGCTAAATTTTTAAACTTGTTACTCTTCCTTTAATTTTTTCCCCATCTATTGTTTTCTTTTTTCCACTCCTTCAAAAATCTTTTGTGGGCTTATTCTACGTGACTATATCTACAATCTCCTTTTCTTTGTATCACACCTTCTTCACACTTCTCCCAGAAGACCTTTCCAGAACTACTAGAGTACACCCAACACATCACAACAGGACAAGCTGCCACCCGCAGCAAGAATGAATGACCTCTCATGTCCTTTTCAGTCAAATATCTAGGATTCTTCGATTCCATTCCTGTGCCTAGATCTTGAACTAGAGTATAGCCAGTAGGAACAAAAAAAGATGGAAAAAAAATCCTGAAAATTAAAGTCACCAACAGAAAACTAAGCACAACCCTCAATGGGACACTTATGACAGAGAATTATCACACTGTCTTTGTGTCTCATGCACCTACAGTATTTTCTGAAGGGTGGGACTACCAAGGGTGCTCCTCTGAACTGCTCTGCACTTGGCATAAATCTTGCAAAGCTCAGTTTCCTAAAACATTTAAGGAGAAAAGTAGAAACTAAATCTTACATCTTTTCTACAGGCCACTTGATACTTGGAGCATTGCTAACTGGGTTAAGGGAGATACGAGAGAAAGATCAGAAGGATGATCTGGCACAAGCCAACAGAGCTAATGTTTACGGAACGTTCACTATATGACAAGACATAAGGTCAGGGTTTCACAGGCATTACTGCATTCATCCTCAAGACAACCCTGTGAGATGGATAATGATTTTATCCTCCTTTTGCAAATGAATAAACTTAGACTTGGAGAAGTTAGGCCATTTGCTCCATGCCAAAGAGTAATAGAAATGAAACCAGGTCTATCCACTTCAGAACTCAAGCTCTTAACCACTCCTTAAAACTAAATCACTGAAAGAACTGAAGCTAATATCTGAAGAACTTATTATGATTCCAATAGGATCATTAGGGGATGAAAATCATACATACTGGTCCTCAACCCTTCAGCTGAGACTGGTGCCCTGTAGAGAGTCTACAAATTAGAGCGTAATGATGATAACCCCCTGTCCAGAATTGCCAAAGCTAATCCAGCATAAGGCCAGCTGCCAGAAATATTATGCCATCAAATAAATCCAACACCAAACATAATCCTCATGTTTTTCCAGCCATGTGGCCCTGTACATATGGCAGCCTTGCTCCCTAGCAGGAGAAACATAGGGGAAACAACTTGAATGATGAAGAACAGCAGGCATTTAAATACTTCCACTCAGACAGCAGGTAGCTTGTTACCTGAAATGCCCAGGATCCATCACTTGGCAAGGAGAGCACGAATACCAGACACTGATTTCAGGAACACAGCAGGAAAATACCACTGTGTACAAATTCATGGTGGAGAGAGATGTTTTCTGTTTCCGATCTGGGTTATCAGTAGGACCCCGTTTCCTCCTCCATCTTATACCTCACTCATAATGGTGACCTCAGAACTTTTCTCAGAAGATCTAAACAGGTCCAGATCCCTCTCTCCTCCCCACCATTTGGGAGAGCTGCAACACAGCAGTTACCTAGGGAATCCTCAGCAATCAACAGAGCACTGTTGATACACTGGCATTATGGAGGCCTATAGGAAACCCAACTCAGCTCACCAGTTTCCTGAGACACTGAAAGAAGCCATTGCCATGTGTGGCCATCTGCCTGTTAACTAGGAAAGTGGATCAGCAAGAACTTTATCTGATGACTTATGGCTAAGTAACACCATAACTCAGTTGTGCATTCATTCATTCATTCTCTCTTGCCACCCTCTCTACCCTCCCTGCAAGCAGCAGTGGACAAATCAACAAAGTTCTCCTCTTTCTACAAGGAACTTTGACAGTATTATAAGAAACCATGAAGATGCCAGACAACAATGGAAGTCTAGGCTCTGCTTTCAAAGACTTTACACTACTTATTTGCAGATGACTCCCCTGAATAAAAGCTAGTTGAGGACTACAAGTTCAAGTGATCCGTTCTCCACTGAAATTGCCAAAAGCATTAAAGAGCAATAAAAAGCAGCAGAGAAAAAAAAAGTGGCTCCTGACAAACATCTATGTTCTCCCTCCCTGTAAAGATAAATGCAACTGCAACCCTGCTTTGTAACAGATGCTTTGTAACAGATGAGACTGGTTGTTTCTTTGAGGGAAGGAGGAATGGTGCTTATTGTTGTAAAAGGGGTTTATGTTTAGCTGATATGATGGCAAGGAGCAGACATCACATAAAACTGACGCAAGAAAATGTTGGGGAGGTGGTAAGTGAGTTAACATGTAAGTGGATACATGTAAGTGGAGTAATAACAGAGGACACATGTAAGTGGAGTAATAACAGAGAGTGATCTTAAAGGACTCCAAGAAATGGAACAGGCTTCACTGGGGTAATTCCCAACCCTAGGGAACAGCTCATCTCCTGTGTGGGTCTTCAAGATCTGTCTCTGATTCACGATGAGTGGCAGCTCCCTCTCCTGTCCCTCAGCCAGCTCTTCCTTGGCTGTCCTCTGCCTGCCCATGGCCCATCAGGACCTTTCCCTACCTCAAGTATCTTTGAACGCACCCTGTTTCATCTGACCTTCTCACCAGCAACTTGTATCACTCTCCAAAAGAATCCAATTAGATTTGAGACCATGATCTCAGGTCTCTCCCAGGATCTTCTCCTGGTGTCTGGCTGAAATAAACTGGTCTCCATAGAAAAAGACAAGAGGTAATTATTAGCCAGATGAGGTGAGGAGCTAGGAAAAGTGAGAAGGTCCTTTATGCATTCTGTTGTTATTGTAAATCTACTCTTCTCTATTTGATTTTGGGATCCTACCTTATCTTTTTCTTAAGTTGGTGAATTATCTACACAATAAATATAGAACTAGGTATTACTTTTGGCCCCAATATTCAACCTGGGACAAATAACTTCAGTGAGCCTATCTGTAAAGTGAGAGAATATTCCTTAGTTGCCACTTTCTCTTTCACAAGATTTAATGAATTGGGATCAGCCCCTAGAAAACCTCAGGTGAGAATGTCTGAAGGTAAGAGGAATTGCTCTTTCCCCGTATTACTGGAGGGGGAGATTTTCTGGGATCACAGCTGCTGTCCACTCCCTCTAAGAACACTGGCAGGGACCCACATTCAGGTATACACATATGAAA
Source organism: Taxidea taxus jeffersonii (assembly GCA_003697995.1). Taxonomy (NCBI): domain Eukaryota; kingdom Metazoa; phylum Chordata; class Mammalia; order Carnivora; family Mustelidae; genus Taxidea; species Taxidea taxus. Next base: position 326,029 of record ML106401.1, read on the forward strand.
AATCCACTTTCTGACAGCTTCCCAGAATGGGCTCCCAGGATAAGCAATTAGCATGGAAAATTACATGAGCCCCAAATCTAACTTCTCATTTTGCTAATTATTCCTCCTTTTTGCCTGTGTAATTTTGATGAGGGTAATCATTTGGAAAACCTATGCACGGGGGATTTTGAAATTTCTGAGTTCAAATAAAATAGACATACATAATTAGAACATTAGGTAGTATTTTCCAGGAGTATAAAGTATACTTGTATCTCAGTGACAAGCTCATGAAGATAAAGCTTCAATCCATCCAGTGCTTTGAAAATTGCTATCTTGGGCCTGAGAAAGTGCAAGCTGATGAAGAGTGAATGCTAAATGATAATAATACATCTCATTGACTTAGTGCTATAACTTGTTGAAAGCTTAAATGCATCGGGATTTAATGCACAGACTGAAAAGACAGGAACACGAATGGCTACAGCTCTAGGGTAAAGTTGTATATTTTGGTGAACTACTCCATCCTCCTCTTCAACATCACAGTTTTTGTATAGTCATGTGTTCTAAAGAAAAAAGTGGCTTAAACATTTGCGTTGCTACCAAGGCTAGCTGTTGTCCACATAGAAAGGCAATCTCCATTATTCAAGCTCTCAACACTTTCACTTCCATAGCAAAGGCCTTAAGATTCTGCAAATTACTCACGTACCCTAACCACTCCATTCTATCTTCATACCTGCTTTAAGTACCCAGCCAACAGGTGAAGGCAAGGTAAATACTGAAAAGGGCTTCTTTTAAATCATAGGAAGAGAGTTTTTATTTTGTTTTAAAGATTTATTTATTTATTTGACAGACAAAGAACACAAGTAGGCAGAGAGGCAGGCAGAGAGAGAGAGGGTGAAGCAGGCTCCCTGCTGAGCAGAGAGCCCGATGTAGGGCTCCATCCCAGGACCCTGGGATCATGAGCTAAGCTGAAGACAGAGGTTTTAACCCACTGAGCCACCCAGGCACCCCAGGAAGAGAGTTTTTAAATAATGAAATGTAAATCATTATTTTCAGGACAATAGATTTATGAAAAACATGGAGTTAATAAAAAAAGATAGTAAATGAGCAAATATTTATTGACTGTTCACTATATTTACATAAATGGAATGAACTATATGAAAGATACAAAGATATGAAAAGCTAATTTATGACTTCAAAGTACAGGTACTCCTTATTACATTTAAACACCCTAAGCAGTAGGCAATATATTTCTTTGTGTGTGCACACAACACACACACACACACACATACACTCATAGGCATTCAATAGGAGCATCTAAAAATCATTGTTTCTATTTCCAACCCATGAATTCACCTACTTGAAAAGTTAAAACATTTCGGACAAAAATAAAGATAGGCACATAGCTTTCCACAACGGCAAAAAATTTGTAAATGTTTTTCCCAGTCATCTTTGCCTCCCCAGAGCCTCACACAGTCTTTAGCAAAGTTAAGTAGTTGCACAATGAGATACAAAATAAAAGGAAAGGGAGGAGAGAAGGAAGGATAGAGAGAGATGAGGAAGTCAAGGAAAGAAGCAAGAAAGAAGGAAAAGATGGTCTAGGAAATTCTTAGATTCAGTGCTACTTCTATTTTCAACCCAAAATATGTGTTCAAATGTTTCTTCACTGTGCTCTATCTTCTGGATGTTGTCTTTCTTAAAACTTAACATGCCCAAATTCAGGATCTGACATCCTAGCCCATTCCTCCCTGCTGAAGTTCAAGGCTACACATCCCATACCAAACAGCTGCAGGCATTTCTCAAGGACTCCGATTCCTGCCAAGCTCCAACTCTCACTCTGTAACCGACACCTAGAAGGCTGGTGTAGGTTCTGTCCAGTTACTTCCTCCCTGGATCTGCCTCTCCCCCTGGTTCCCTCAGAACGACACTTCTACCAGATGGCATGGTTGGCTTCCATTTGGGCTTCATCTCTTCCTCAAACCTCTCTAAACATCACAGCCTGGAACCTTCAAACCAGGCACCAGACAGGCTGACTGGCTGGATTCTCTCTCGTCTAAGGGTAGAATTCCAAGCCCTGGTGTTTCTGAGAACGACTGTTGGCAGGACTATAACCATTACAAGCTGTTCTATGGTTTCTATTACTTAACTTGTGAAGACTTCCTGGACCCAATTCCACAGTGGGGGTGAGGGTGTGGAGTCCCCCAAGCAACACAAAACAATTCTCAGACACCAGCAGGGGGTCCAAGAATTCAACTCAATGCTGACGCTGTCTACCTGGAGGTAGTATCAGATTTTACAGAAAAATGACTCAGTCCTACAAGACTACCCCTACCTCCTACTTCACACACAAGTTGCAAGCCCCAGGGTGTTTGTTACCTGTGCTTCTGACCTACTTGCTACAGACTGGAAATTCTAATTGGAACCTCCTCTGTAGGTTCTTTTGATTTGCTAAAGTGACTCACAGAACTCAGAGAAACACTGGCATTTCCCAGTTACATAAAGGAGATGATAAAGGATTCAAACCAACAGCCAGATGAAGAGACGCACAGAGTATGGGAAAAGGGTGTGGAGCTTCCGTGCCCTCACGAGGTACACTGTTCTCTCTAATCTCCACGTGCTCACCAACCTAGAAGCTCTTCCAACTCAGTCCTTTTAGGATTTTACATAGACTGCATTGTACAGTCATGACTAACGAAGTCATTGACCATTGGCTGATTCAAACTCCAGTCTCACTCGACCTCCCCAGGAGGTAGGATTGGAACTGAAATTTCCAACTCTTTAATCATAGGGTTGGTCCTTCTGGCAACCAGCCCCTGCTCTTGGGCAGAATCCAAAAGTCACTTTCATTAATATCACAAAAGACACCTTTATCATTCCCCACACTTAGGGAATTTCAAGGAATTTAGAAGCTGTCAGTCAAGAACCATAGAGAAAGAATAAATATATATAAAAAATTCATTTTGGTCCTGTGAATGACCAAATATATATTTCTTACAAATCACAAAATCATTTCCCCATCTCAATTTCATCATCAGAAAATATAAATAAAAATAACATCAAGTTTACAGGGAGGCTGTATTAAAAACTTAAAACTTTTGTGGGAAGTGCTTCATAAAGTGTAGAGAACTATACAAATGTTAGTGATTTCTGGATTTCTGTGGGATTCCATCAGCCAAGGAAAAATAAAATAAACAAAAATTTAGCAGTGTGTTGACTTACATCCTATATCAAAACTAGAACTCCTTTTCTGCCAGAACTAGGACACGAAGCAGTATTATACCTGTAGTGTTCATTATAAAATTAACTATTTCTTGTTTGGTTATTTATCTCATGTGCAACAGAAAAAGGAATTTTATGTTTACTACTGTAGTTTGACAAGAGGCCAGAGGGAAGTTTTGAAAGAAAAGAACCAATGCCGTGAAAAGGGAGACAATGCAATAAATAACATGAAAATGACTCCCAGAGAGTATCTGAGACGTGGATGGAACTCTCCCCATAATTCAGTGGCCATGGCACCAAGAGCAGTCCTGGCTCACGGGGGAAGGGCATGAAGATGAGGACATAGGGCTCCAGCAAGGTCCACTGTCCATCACAATAAAATCTATGGTGTGGTCAGCGAGGTTTCCCAGTTTCCTACGTGTTCTCAAAAAAAAAAAAAAAAAAAAACCAACAACAAAAAAAACTTACTAAGTGGGTGAAGGATTACTTTTCTATGTTTTAACATCACACAGCAGTTAAAGCCACTCATCAGGAAGCCCTGACAGCATCTCAGACCTAATTTTAGGAAGAGAAGAAACTCAGGAGTCCATTATTTCAGAGAAAAAACCCGCATCCAGGAGCACTCAGCACCATCAGTACAGTTATTTCTGAGGTTAAACCAAATAAAACCTTCAAAAGTGTGAGTAACTGCCCTGAAATTTCTTTTCCTGTCAGGAGCACTAATACTAAATTAGATTTAGGATTGCAGATGCAAGAAATCACTGTGGGAACTTTTCCTTCCTTTTCTTTCTTTTTCCAAGAAATTCTTCATTATAGATACCTGAATTAGCAGTATTGTGTCTGTCTGTCACTGGGTGGCCAATGAGTTAAACTATCCAAACGGACAGTCTTTAAAGGCAAGCATATAGTTTCCATCATTCAGAGCCATCGAAGAGGTAGATGCTGGTGACCATGAAATACTTCCTTGCCTCATTATTTTTCAAGTGAAGCCTTACTAGGTCTGTGGTGTATATTATGATGTTGGTTCATGCCATAATTCATAGGTGAGGAAAATGTTTTCTATCTGTAAGACAAACAATACTTTGTTTTTCAACATTTCCAGGGACTAAAGAATATGCGTACGAACAAAAAAAAATCCACAAAAAAAATGTTCACATATTCAACAAGCACTGATTCAGGTGAGGCAGAGAGAAGTTAGGAAGCCTGCCCACAGTCTGGCAATGAACAGAAGGCCAACTGCGGACTCTGGGCCAGCCCTCTCTCTGAGCCCAAAGCCCTGCTTCTTGCTTGCTTCTTGCTGTTACCTCACACTGGTGGCCCCTCAGGAGCATCACAAACTCTGACGGGAGATAAGACAGCACATTCATTCAGCGCCGATACATTTGTTCAACAAGTAGCCGCTGCGCACTTAGCCAAGTGACAAGCGTTACCTGGAAAACAGAGCAAAGCGGGATGTTGGCCAATAAGACGGACGAAGTGGGATACACAGTCACGGGGCCACTTTTGGTCAACTCCCAGCAGAAGGTGGCAGGCAAGATACTTCCTGAATGACAGGTCCACAAGAGGGGGTGGTCCAGGCCAGGAGCTTCATTTTAAGTGAGGTAAAGAGTGGGAAGGGGTTTATAGACAGAAGGAAATCACATTGTATGGAGTGAAACAATTTAAAATATTGAAAAGTGCAGCCTGGGGCCAGAGCCTCGAGAGCTCTAAATGCCAGAAGATGACAACTGCATTCTATTTGCTAGGCAATGGGAAATCATCAAAGATATTTTGCGGAGGAGTTACTTCATCAGAACTGGGCTCTAGAATGACGAATCTGGAAGAAGCGTGGATGTGTACAACCGAGCAGCAGTAGGCACAAGCCCAGGGCCAGAAGATGGCTGGGGCCCAGGTAAGGGATAGAACAGTGTTGGGGTAGGGGCAGTAACCAAATTAGGAACAGATGCAATGCCTCACATGAATAAGCTCAGCAAATCTACTGCTACGATTTGTAGACAAGTTCCTGTAATGAATAACGTTCCCTAGAAATACAGGTATAAATATAAGCAGGCGCTCTGATGGGTCTGTGACCTTTCCACCACCTCAGCAGCCACTCAAAGCACGACACTGTCTGACCACAGAAAATACCAAGTATCCAGCAGAAGGTGGCAGAGTATCCAGGCTCAGCCTCACCTCACCATCTGTCCCCAGACATGACCCACTCTCAGCCACATCACTGTCCCCTCTTGCACTGATTCCTTCCCTCAGTCACCTAACTTCACAGGGTCATGACTGGAGAAGGACAATTTTTTAAAGCTGCAATATGCATACATAGACTCAATCAACCAAGTCAAGTAAAGGAGAAGAATGGGTCCGAAGAGGGACAACACTAGCAGAAAGCAAAGAGACCAAGAAGGGCCAATCACACATGGACTTGAGTTTGCTTCTCTGGGGTGGGAGGATGGTTACACCAGCTCACCCACACTCTCTCACACCTGTCCCCTCCTGCCCACAGCCTGCACTGAGAGGCAAGCAGACTTTTCTTTCCCTTGTTCATGTCATTCCACCATCCCATGGACCTATACGGAAGCCCTCCCCCTCTCCCGCCCCACCAGGGGGCCAGCTGCTGGGATTCGGGCTCTGCTGAGAAGCCTGAGAGAGCTGTATCTTCCCTGGGGAACAGAATGAACACGGCAGCCACAGAAGAGAGGCTGGCAACCGGGCCCAAATGGAGATGAAACCTGTGACTCTACAGCCTGAATCTACCTGGGGAAGCCGTGGCTCTCAGCAGAACAGGGCTGGAAGGTTTGGAGCCTGAGCCCTAGTCCTCTCCTCCAACTCAGAAGTAAACTCTGGCCCGAGTGCTTCTTGGACCTTTGCATTTCCATGCCCTCCCCCGCAAGGAGGGAGAGCACAGAGGTATAAGAAAGAAAGAAAGAAAAAGAGAGGGAGGGAGGGAGGAAGGAAGGAAGGAAGGAATCCCGCCCCACTTCTCTTTTCGAGAGCCTCTATCTAGAGCAGGCCAGACAGTGGTGTGCAGAGTCTCAAGCAATAAAGGAGTCGGGAGGCTGAACACACCAATGGCAAGTTTATGCCGATGAAAAACATGAACTTACATAATAAAGCTGGGGCAAAACTGCTGGGAGTGGTGTGAGCAGAAGCGTTCTGCTGACTGCTGCTGCAATGGGGAACAGACTTTGCATATTATATCACCATGTTTTGTTGTGTTTCTCATGCAGTGTTTTTCTGCTCTTGACTTTGAGGTGTGAGGGGGAGGCTCTAATCATATGGCCTTGTGCAGATGCTCTATTTGCATTTCTATTAATCCAGGCCCTCCTGGAGATGCTGGAGCAGAGACACAGCATGCTTTGTGTTTGAACTTGTGAGAACCCATACCACCGCTTAATAACTTAATACATATGTATAGCCTCCCTCAGACAGCCCACTAGGAGGCAGAAGCAAGAGGAGGTGCCACCGGCTTGCGACTGCAGGGCTCTACGGAAATGTGTTCTGACAGGAAGGAGCACCTTGCTCAGCAAAGAGTCCCTGTGCCTTAATCCCGGCTAGCCAACCCACCTGCCAGCCTGGGAAGCCTTTTTTTTCTTTTTTAAAGCTTGTATCCAAAGCCTTAGTTTTCAGTGATCAGAAATATCCAGGCAGGGGGAGCTGCCTGACCCTCACAGGACTGAACTTGGTAACATGGCAATGGCTGTCCCTTTTTTTCTGGCATGAGCTCAGGGACACAAAATTAAAAAAAAAAAAAAAAAAACAACAGGTAACATAGGGAAGCGGAATGGTAGGTATAGTGTTGAAAGCATCTAGCAAACCTGTTCTTGAAGCCCAGCCCCACCTCTGACTAGCTGGATGGCCTTAGCAGGTCACTTAACTTTTCTGAGCCTTGGTTTTCTCATCCCAAGTAAGAGGGTCAGCACCTGTCTTGAAGGCTTGCCATAAGTAGTCAAAGAAATCGTCCCAGGGACACCTGGGTGGCTCAGTTGGTTAAGCAGCTGCCTTTGGCTCAGGTCATGATCCCAGCGTCCTGGAATCGAGTCCCACATTGGGCTCCTTGTTCAGCAGGGAGCCTGCTTCTCCCTCTGCCTCTGCCTGCCTCTCTGTCTGCCTGTGCTCGCTCCCATTCTCTGACAAATAAATAAAATCTTTAAAGAAAAAAAAAATCGTCCCAGGGGAGCACCTGTCAAGGATCGGGTACTTAATAAATCACAGCTATTACTATTACATCATGCTGTTACCACCAAATAGCTCCTTATTTTGCCAGCTGATTTATTCATGGACAGTTCTGCAGAAGCAAATGAAGGAAGGGCAGGATGGGGGTAGGCGAATGGTTGTGTTCACTCTGATGAGTGATGGCATGAATTCAACTGATTCTGAGAAAACGCTCTACCACATTTGTGCAGAAATAGATACCATCACTCTTAAACAGATTTAGAGCTTCCCTCTGCTTTTTGAATTTTATGTTGGGAAAAATCTATGAAATTGGCAAACATAAGAGAAAATCACTCAAAATTCTTCTAAGAACCCTCCAAGAGAAGTTCATCGAGCAACCTATGAGACAACTGCACCCATCTGAGCTAAATATCCCAAGAATTACTTTTGACTGATGAGATTATATAGCATTCTAGAAAGAAATCTCACCACCTGTTAAGATTTCCCTAAGTCTACATGAATAATGCTCCTTCCTTTGCTTTTTTCTCCTTGAAGTAAACAAGAGATTTCAGAAGTCAGAATTACAGATTTTCATTTCCCTCAACAAGTTTTTTCCAAATGTTTGTGTCATAGGTGTGGGGTCTAACATGTTGTGTACATTTATGTAATAAAGAGCCAAGAGGCAGAACACCACATGGTGGAGATATTCTAACTGTGTAAATTAGCATCTACCTGGGTCCTTTCAGTACCTGCCTGAAAGGTGGCAAAGCAGAGAGAATTTTAATGAAAATTAGCTAGATGGCTGACAGCACTTGTCCAGGTGACCCTCTACTAAATAAATCGGCCGTGCTAATATTAGGAGGGATGAGTGGGGTAAAAGGAAAACATGACTACCTGTAATTGTTTTCATCTACCCACAAGGAGTGGGTTCATTTTTAGGATTTGTACTAGACCTCATACACACTAGATGCTCAGGAAGTATGAAAAGCACAATAATTTCTGAAAGATAACTTCTTAGAATCCATCCAAAACACAATGAGAGCTCTTGAAAGCAACTAGCTAGTCCAGAGAACACAATGACCAATTCTGCCAGATGACTGGGGTAGCAACAAATGCCCAGACCTCTGCCCTGGTGTTCCACCACCATCATCACCACCACACAATGCTACTTGGAATACCTACATGCACTTTCCAGTTTTGCTTGCTCTACATCTTCCACAAGGCATGCCCAACTAGATGGTAGATTTTGACCCAGTTCCTCGTCTTGGCTTGACTTTGCTTTATTTATGCCAACTCTAAGTTCTGGTCACTCACCGCCTTTGATGCCTGTGAACATTATTATCATCTCATTTTTCCTTAAGTACCTGAAAAGGAAGTTGGCAACAAAGAACAATCCTACATTTAATAGGTGTTATCTCAAGTCTGAAATTTGGCATTCCTCTTCTGATTTCTGTTTCATTCTGACTTCCTGGAGGCTAGCACCTTTGGACTGATAAAAATGAACACCCTTTGGGTAATATTCCCCTATTCTATCAATGTCCAGAAGCCTCTATTTTTACCCTACTCTCTAGCATCATTATTTCTGCCAAGAGCTTGACTTGTGATGTGGTAACTACATCTACATAGCTCCTTTCTTAGATTAAGTTCAAGAATGCTGAGAGGAAAACACAGCACTAAGCTTTGAAAAGAACAACTCCGCCAAATGTGGGTTCTAGAGTTAGATTCCCTGGACTCAGTTCCCAGTTGTAACATGTACTAGCTGTTTACACTGAGCAAGTCCTTTGCTGTCTTTACTATACAGTGTCTTTACCATCAAATGGAGATAAGAGCAGTTGCCCCACATGGTTGTTGTGGTTATGAAATGAGTTAATGCATAGAATGCTCTTGCAAAGGGGACCTGGGTGGCTCAGAGGGTTAAGCCTCTGCCTTCGGCTCAGGTCATGATCCCAGGGTCCTGGGACTGAGTCCCGCATCGGGCTCTCTGCTCAGCAGGGAGTCTGCTTCCCCCTCTCTGTCTCTGCCTGCCTCTCTGCCTACTTGTGATCTTTGTCAAATAAATAAATAAAATTTAAAAAAAAGAATGCTCTTGCAATAGTGCATATTGCATAGTAAGTGCTCAGTTAATATTTTCTGTAATAACATCATCACCGTTATAGACCTAGGATTCACTTCTTCCTTGTGTTTTAAGAATATTTTCTTGTCACTTCTGTGTATCTCTGAAATTTTTTGATCATCTAGAGCCATTTACGGTTACCACAGTTAAGTCCACATGTAGGTCATGTCAGTCTTTACATTTCTTTAGATTAAGGTAACACTTGGATTCTCCAAAGTTTTTCTGCTTGAATTTTTCTCTGTGACCTTCACACACTCACACACACATGAAGAATTACTGGCAGTCTTTAGTATACACCAGCAAGGGTTAAGTTTTCATTCACCAAATATATTGACTAAAAAAACCCAGCAAACTGTTCAGTGGAGTTCTGTGACTAAAAGCTTTCAATTAACCAGAACGGATTTCTAGTGATTTACTTGGGAAGTAAGGCAGGAGAGAGCTACGTGTACCTTCAGCCAGTGAAAGGACCCAGGACAGAAGCTAGCCTCAAAAAAGCTAGCATGCAAATAAATACCAGAGAGTAAGGTGAAATCTGAATGAGGGCAGAACATAAACAGAGCAGCAAAGCAGAATAAGGCTAAGGTTCAGAGTGGAGAGTCCCGTGACCAAGCTAGATCAGAACGTTTTGACATGGCCGACTGACAGGTCATTTCAGGAGGCCTATGGTCTGCCTTTCCTCTAAGCCATGCTTTGGGACACTTCACTTATTTCTTGGTTATTTGGCCAAACCTCAAGAGGACAGGGATTTCCAAAAGAGAAGGGGAAAAAAAAAAAAAAAAAAAGGAACAGAAGAGGTAGGGAGGAAGAGAAATTTTCTAATGCATATTCTGAGTTCAGTACAACTTCAGTCCAATCTGTTGTACTTTTCTCTGCATATATAATTCATTATGAAAATAAAATTAATTTTCATAATGATGGCACTGAATTATAACAAGTTCTTCAAAGAGCAAAGATTAAAATGAATCATGATGTAATAATTAAAATGTGTTCACAATACCTTACAAAGGCCAAAAATGTTCTAAAATGTTTCTGCCACAAAAGAAGAGATTTTCCATGCATTTTGGAACACCGAAAAAAAAAAATAAAGTAAAATTAAATTAGAAAAAAAAAAGAGATTCTCTGACTACATCTAATTAATCCAAAATTTCACTAATTAGAACAGGGATGGCAAAAAAGACTCAGGAGTCTCATGTAACACCTGTAATCTATTGGTAGGGGCTGCCTAGATTACTGTGTTAGGAAGGATTCTGGGGCCAATCCAAGTTGAACAGGACACATTCTGTGACCATTAGTTCTGTCATGGGTGATATTCATGGAATACATTTTCTGCTTGCTTTATTCTATATTCTGAACATGACATTCTCTGAGAATTCTAATGAAACCAAGATTTTGCCATATATGTTACCACTAATTTTAAACAAATAGTTAATATCCACTATTGAGTCGGAGAAGCTATACAATTTTCAACAAAAAGTTCCAGAAAACTCCTACGTGACACACTTTTTTCACCATTTATAAGTTTTAACTTGGTTTCATAAAATTGTTAACACTGGTTAACAGTGTTAACACTGTAACAGTATTTTTGAGGTTAACAAATAACCATGTTGATGTTGCACATCAACAACATAAACCCCAACACCAACCATGACGTTGAAATCACAGCAGCTTCATCTTCCTGACAATGTAATCTAAAGGAGTTTGCAATTTAAGAACATCCTACTTTAGTTAATTAAGGTCCTGAAATTTTACATGCTGGTCTCCCCAATTATTCTGACTTGCTCATAGGCATCTAATTCCACATCTCAGAGATAAATCATGTTATCATTTAGATTAGTAGCCCTTAGCTTTTTGACCTTCCATGCATGTTTAAGTCTTCTCAGTTTGGCTTCTCTCCTTAATTAGGAGAAGCAGCCTTGTATTTTAAGAATGTCACTGTTTAAAACAATGTGAATTTTACATTACACATTTGCCTTGAAGCATGTGCAATGAACTCCTTTTTATAAATCAAAACAAATATGAATTTAAAACCAACCAACTACTAGGTCCTATAGCCAAAATTATGTTGCTCTTGACCCTGTTGGTATAAAAATTCACATTCCTTTGTTGAAGACTGGTTCCTACAGTACATTATTCTCCTCCATCTCTTTATTTCTGGGAAGTTCAAAAGGAGCAAAAACAAAATTTGCAGAAAAGCACCAAATTAGCAATTAAAGTCTCTAATGTAAGACCTAAATTATAATGCTCCATTCCAAAAGATTAAATATTAAACCTCTGGAACAATTCATTCAGTTCCACAGAACAGAAAGGGCAGCAGAGAAAAAGTGCAAACTTCAACATTGGTTGCTGAGTTTAGTGTTGCTTACAGTTTCCTTCTTTACTCTCAATCCTGTTACAAATAATGCAAACCTGTTTTTATTAATTTACATTAAGTTCATTTAACACTGATGAAACAGACCAGAAATGTATAATGAGGAACATTTAACAAGCTCCCGAATTAGGGCTAATCATGCTCTGTTTACGAGAGCTTATTTCATTCTTGGAAAATATCCTGGTAGAAAGCCCCATCCCTATTTAACAAGTAAAAAGGAGAGAGTCACCAGCTACTGGTAACAAAGAAATGAACAAGCTTAATAATCTCCAATTTGGTTTTCCACTCCACTTAATGATGGAGGCAATTCGAGCTCTGTGGCCAGAGTACATGAGGAAGCATCCACAAGTACTGAAAATTTAATTAAAAGTCAGAAAGCCATTGCAATGAAGACTCAGCAGAAAGCCATTTATTTTTAAAATCTAATATATTCTTCATGACTAAAGGCTAAAGCACATGCTGACTTACACATTTAGCTGTAACTGATTTAAGCTACTTGATGATTTTTTTTCTTTTCTTTTTTTTTTTTTCTTTTTCTTTTTTTTCCCCCTGCTCACAGGGTGGTACTCAATTTGCAATGGAGTAAATTGGCAGAATTTAATTTGGTGGATTTTTTTAACTCTGTAAAAAGAATCCTCATTAAAACTACACAATCAGCTGTATACTTTTTTTTTCATCATTAACAAGCCTAACTGCAGGTAAAAGAGATACAATTATGGATTTATATAAATCTGATTGTCAATTTACAGCTGAAAGACTGGTGAGTTACCTCATTTTAAATAGGTTATTTTTTCCCCTTAACCTTTCTTTGTTTTAATGAGGATTCGGTTTGTCACTGTCTGAGAAGTCTGCTAGCAGGAAGTTTCTTGGAAATTATAAGGAAGAGAATGCAGGAATGGGAGAAGATACCTGGCTAAATTTCAAAGTTGCTGAGACTCAACATTTGAAATTCATCCCCAGAGCAGTGGATTTATTGTCCCTCCATGGCCATCCTGGAGTGTGGAAAGCCAGAAGAGTAAGAACACCTAAGGGAGGCCTTGAGAATGAAGGGGGGTTGAGAGATGATGTCCTTACATGGGGGAGAACTGCAAAGAACATTAGGTAAAATTGGGCCTTTCATGTGACCTTGATATGGACGTATTTTGCATATTTTATCTTAACCTTGTTAAAAAAAAAAATGGCTTTGAAGAAAGTGAGTCCTCAAAGTGATACTCTAGAAAGCAAGACTTCCCACCACCCCAAAAGAGGGGCCCGAGGCCTCTACTCTCTAGCCCAGAACTTCACACAAGGAGCTAACCCTGTTGCTAAAACCTACATTCTCTCTGGGTAAGAGGAACTCTGTGGAACTCAGCCATCAACCTTCCACTCCTTTCTCTGAGATCATAGCCTGGGAGGCTTCTGAAGTCCATGGCATTCTCGGCCCCTTTTCCTCTCTGCTTTCTTGAGACTAAACTAAATAGCAAAGCCATTCTCCCAGTTAGCGAATACTAATCCACTAGCAGGGTGACCTCCTACAGCCAGTCATCTCATTTTACCTCTGACACCTCCTGCCAACGAGACAAAAACATGAGAATTTTCCTAAGGGCGCAGCATAAACCTCCCAGTCTTTCCCCCTCTCACAGGAGAACATCACTATACTCAGTAATTCTTTTTATTGGTCAATGAGAATATGGTACATGAGTAGGATCATCTGGTTTTAAAGCGTAAGGTTTGGGAAAACAGTTCTAGACCAGCTATCCTTGCTTATGCTCAATTGCTCCATGCTCCCATATAGGCAATGGCCCAAGAGAGATCGAAAACCAAACTGTACTATTAACTCCCACTTTTTCTCGTGCCCTTAAATGTAAAGGCCACAGACTTTTTAAGGATGTGACTCATTTGTTTTATTGGACATCCTTGGGACCAAGGCTTATGAAATTATGATGCATAGGTCCAGAACTGACAAAAAAGCTAGCCCTCTGCTTCTGCAGAAATGTTTGATGGCTCTTCCATTATAATTTCCAAGTAATCTGAAGCTACTAATATTGGAACCAACAACTCTATCCCATAGCATCCAGAACCTTCTTGGTGCTAGTCCCTCCCTGAGGACATGGAGAGCCAAGCCACTTCTCACTGCAAACTGGATCCAATTTTCCTGACCAAAAAGCAATCACAGGGGTATCTAATAATTCAGGCTTTATCTGACACTGCCCATCCTCAAAGAGTTTCCTATACTTACATGATCTACAGGAGTAGGTCCAAACCAGAAAAAGTATCCCTGTGCTGTGACCCTGCCTTCAGGACAATAAAACATTTTTTCAAGCTTTTCACAAAGTAACACAGAACTTTTGGTAGTTGGCATCCCAAATGAAGTACGATAGCCTATTCCTAAGTACTTGTGAAGTATGAAATTCTGCCAAGGAGAGGACTAAGGAACTCAAAAGGAAACTTCAGAACCTATTAATCCTGCAATGCTCTTTGTCATGGATGTTTCTGAACTTCATAGTGACCTTGCCTCATGCTATGGCCCTGCTGCCATACTGTAACATAAAAATCCTGGTGACAAAAGATTCACGTTCATAACTACCACCAACACTACCAAAATAATTTTGAAGGAGGCTGAGTGTCCATGACAAATGGGAACCATATTGGCAAAATAGTCTTCAAAGGCTTAAAAAATTCAACAATAAAATGGGATTTTTACTGAAACAACACCCATTGTAAGAATTGTAGGTTCCTCCTCCTTCCCATTACCAATCTTACTGCAACACTACCATCTACACTCTTCTTCCCAATACTTTGTTCCATTCTTTTAAGATTTTATTTATTTAACAGAGAGATCACAAGTAAGCAAAGAGAGAGGGGGAAGCAGGCTCCCTGCTGAGCAAAGAGCCAGATGAGGCGCTCTATCCCAGGACCCTGAGACCACGACCTGAGCCAAAGGCAGAGGCCTAACCCACTGAGCCACCCACGTGCCCCACTTTGTTCCATTCTATCTATAGAATATAACCCCAGCATTTCCTGGCAAGCCTCAGCTACAGATGACATTTATTCCAGCTCTTTAGAGATCAAGAAAGAACATAGACAAAGCATACTAACCAGCCACACAGTCTAGAAAGCATCCATTCCAGTGGGTGATTTGGTATGACACCTCAGAAGAGCTGAGACCACTCTTAGCTTATTGGCCAGTGCCCACACAATTAACTCAGCAGTCTTCTGATGGCAGCTTTCTCCGTTACTCGTGGTCCTTGTTTTCTCAGCTGTTCTTCTGCTAGCTCAATCAGAACTAACTCTAGCCCTTAAAGTCAGTCACATTCATCCATGTACCACAATGCTAAGTCATACAAAGATCAAATTTGTATGTGTTATACAGCTCCCAATGGCTGCAAAAAAAAACAAAAATCACTAATCCAGAATGGAAGGCACCAGCATGGACAGTGGGTAGAGGCAAAAGTCAGGGGTATGATCCCCATGCTGTAGGAGAAACAATTCTTGCTTGGGTCTGATCCTTTCCCTGAAACATTAATACTCTTGCCCAGATTCTCTGTCTGCTCATGGCTTCTCTTTGTTTTAAATCTTTATAAATATTTTTCATTTTCTACTCTAGAAAGAATAGAACTATTATTATTAATATTAATCATTCCGTTTTCAACCTTACCAAAAGCAGTGTTTTCTTTGATAGATTGTGCTCATATGTCCACAATTTATTCACTATTTTGTGCAGTCTGAATGGGGGAAAAAAAACAAGTTGAAAGACTTCTGCAATAATTTATATGAAGCCTAATACACATCTTAACTATTGTACTAATGGGAGAAATCAAAAGAAAAGAGTAAATTCAAGAACTATTCAAGTAAAAAAAAAAAAACTGTTCAAGTGATACAGTTCACAGAACTGGGTGATTGATTCTAAGTGACAGGTTTCTAGCTTGACATCCAGATGGATGAGGACAGCATCAATGGCAATAAATAATAGGAATGCACAGGGGATAAGGGAAGGGAGAAGTTGGGGCATGTTCCTTTTGAGGTGCCTGTGAAAAAATTAGATGGAAATGTCCAGCAGCAAGTTGAATATGGGAACCAAAAGTTGGAAACATAGATTTGGGCATCTACAATGAAAGGGTGTTAATAAAGAGAATGTATAAAGAGTTCCTAGAATGTATAAAGAGAATGTAATAAAGAGAGTTCATAGACGGCTTATATAAATAAATCAGAGCAGTGAGCTAAGGCCCATAACACTGAGAACCTTCATGAGATAAGATATAAATACGAGTCCAGAAGAGAGATTTAAAAGGGTCACTTTTTCCAGCCTCAACCTGAAGCACACCGTAGGAATAAGATACAATGAGAAATGTAATGGGGTGAGTGTGCACCTATGTGTAAGGTTTACACAAGAATGGTGAAAAGTACTGAAGGATGTACACCAGACTATACATGGAGGTACAAGGCTGAGAGAGAAACAGAGGAAACAGGAGATAGAAAAAGGCAGCGAAGAAAACAAACATGTAAGCACAATTTTTATCAAATAATCCTATTTATGTAGAAATCTTTGTGTGTGCATATATGCACATAAAGAAAATAAGAATAAAAATGAGAAAGAGTAATGCTGGCTGTGCTTATTCTCTGTTGGGATTTTCTAGGGTACACTCCAAGTGAAAAGGCAAAATGCAAATTAACAAGCATACATTGTCTACTTAGTATAATTTTTTTAAATGATGCACAAACGTGTATTTATGTATCTGTATGGATGAAAAAAGGAGCAATGTATGGAAGGCCCACACCAGTCAGCTATCACTGAATCCTTGAAAAGCATGGGACTGGAAATGGAAAGGGGGGCAGTGATAATGAGTGGTCTCTTTATAGATCTTTACATGGTTTCACTTGTAACAAGAACAGATTACTTTGTAGTTTTGAAAATAACAAATGGGGCGCCTGGGTGGCTCAGTGGGTTAAAGCCTCTGCCTTCAACTCAGGTCATGATCTCAGGGTCCTGGGACTGAGTCCCGCATCGGGCTCTCTGCTCAGCAGGGAGCCTGCTTCCTCCTCTCTCTCTGCCTGCCTCTCTGCCTACTTGTGATCTCTGTCAAATAAATAAATAAAATTTAAAAAAGAAAATAACAAATGAAAAATGTGAAAACCAGAGCAATGTTCCACCAAAATTTAAGTTCAGCAGCAGTAGCCAGCACCTCATTAGAGAAGACCACCACATCTTCTCTTTTGAACACCCTATTACTCACTGCTGAGCCAGAGACCAAATTTGGTTCTTCAGGGTACTATTTTTGAAAATCCTACCCAGTATCATCCTAACTCCTTTTATACCTTAATCTGTTCAGGAATATTTTTTTTCTTCCTTTTTTTTTTTTTTTTTAAGATTTTATGTATTTATTTGACAGAGAGAGTGAGTGAGCACAGGAACACAAGCAGGGAGAGGTGGGAGAGGAAGAAGCAGGCTTCCCACTGAGCAGAGAGCAGTTGCATGGTTTGATCCAATGACTGAGCCACCTAAGTGGCCCTCTTCCTTCATTTTCAAATGCAGCTCATTTTATATAATAATTCTTAAACACCTTTGGCATCTTAACAATTATTTATTATTTATTATTTATTCCTTTTTGAGGTTTTTTTTTTGAGGGGTTTTTTTTTTGAGTTTTTCAATATATGTGAGAAAGGCCCTGTCTATATTATCTTTGAAAAAGTCATTGAGTCCATTATCAAAATTTACCTTTATTAAGTTAACCAATGCGGCTGAAATGCTCTCAAATTCTAAGTAATGCAATTATTTTTACACATTATGTTTATAGATATTTTTAATATATGTGATTTTTTTAAACCTGCAATTTAGATTAAAGAAATGTGTAAGCTAAAAACTGGAAGACTATTTATTTGACTATACTTTAATGGTAAGTTAGAGATTAAAGACTATCCCTTCATGATTTCCAGGATCCGGTTCCCCAAAGAGATAATACCATATAAATATTGAGAGAGCCCTACTACATGGAACAACATATCCATATATCCCTTGGCAAACTGTGGGACTGAGGTCAAAAGTAAGATTTAACAAATGACTTCAAGTACATGGTGAAGACAAACATAAAATCTGCCCAAATGTGCCAAGTTTTTTCCCTCATCTGTAATGAATGACATCATCTTTTTCACTTATTCCACTAGAAATTCATTCAAGGTGAAACTGGCTTTAATCAAAGATGCAATCAAACCTTTCAGATTTCACACACGACTCTGAAAAGCAGCCAATAATTACTGCCTGGATTTAACTCAGTTGAAGAAAATTTTGATGCCTGATTCCAGCTCGGGAAACTGGGGAAATACATGGGCTAGGCTTCAGTTTTAATTGGTGAAAAAATAAAGTACATCAGTTTGGTTCACAGTTTGATAAAATTTGCTAACTAGGTTCAAACCAAAGTCCAGAAGATGTAAAAGTGTTTAACAGTTTGGTATAAGCACCGGGGAAAAAAAAATACAGGTTATTACTAACATTCCTTGTACTGGACAACATGGTTAGGGTGATTTTGTTTCTCCTCAACAGCAAGGTATACTTAGTACTTTTACCTAATGAAGAAGGACTTTACTGCCACCAACCAGAATCTTCTTTCTAAAGAAGATGACAATGGAAAGCAAAGGATGACTCCCCCTCCCCCGAGATGGATGAACCCCCCACCCCCCACCAGAGGCAACCCCGCAAATTCTTTGTTGGATGATCTGGCTGGAGAAAGCAGGGCAGTTGCCAGGGGAAAATGAAGTGGAACAGGGGAGATGGTCAAGATGCACCTGTCATTCGAGTAGGGTTCAGGATTTCACGGCAGGCTGAAGGTTATGCTGTACGCTTATGCTGATTTAAGAAGATACAGTACACAACCATTTAGGCATGCAGAAACTTTTGTTCATTGGTCTCATGCAACTCCAGAACTTTTTTTCCTTTATTAACGTGAAAGATTCCTTGTCAGGATCCTCATCAGCCTTGAATAGCCCAGGTTAGAGAAATCTACATCAAGCCCCTAATTCTTGAAACTTGGGCTTTTTATTCTTCTCCCCTTGCTTTCATTGTGCAGAGGTAAATGCAACATAAGCAATGTAAAAATCAAGTCTTGCTAGTTAAATATAAGAACACAGAGCAAAATATCTGAGAAAGGTTACACCTCTTTAAAGATGCAAATTGATAATGGAGCTCAATATCAAAACAACAGAGCGCTGTTAATTTTTTAAAAGGTGCAAATTGCTAATCTTACTTAAGGCTTTTTTTTAATTGCTTATTAAGAGTCCTAGCACATACTCACAAAAAATTAAACCAAATAAACTGAAAAATAGAGGGAAAGGGGGCTAACCATGAGCTGCGTGACAACTCTGTTTCATTTCTGGACTTGCTGGTTTCAGTAACAGTTGCTCAAGTTTGGAGACTTCCTGTCCTTCCAGAGGTCCCCACATTTGGTTTACCCATTGTCTATTCCCACAACAGTGTTGTGCAACCACCACCAACCTCAGTGGCATACAACAATAAGCATTATTTAGCTTCCCAGTTTGGGGTTCAGCTCATGACATCTGGCTGTGGTTGACCTTGGCTGGCCTCATCCCAACATCTGCTGTTAGCTGGGGGTTGACTAGGAGACTCTGCCGGTCTTAGCCAAACATGCTCACATATCTGGGATCACCTCTGTTGAGGGAGCAACTGACTAGGGTGACAGGGCCACCAGTCTCTGCTCCACCCAGCTCATCCTCCAGCAGGCTAGCCCAGGCACATTCTCTAGCTAGGACAGAGAAAAAACACTGTAACATTTCCTCATGTAAGCATTTCCTCAACCACCTTCAAGGAGCACAGAGATTCACAGCTGTTTTATAGTCATCCTGTGGAGTGGGATGGACACTGCCTCCCCACTCTCCCCAATTAAGACTGGATGTCAAGAGTGAGGATGATTCACACACAGAGAATTTGAAAGAAAGTTTATTACTAATACAAGAAACTTCTTGGGGGGACGGGGTAGATACAAAACAATACAGAATAGCACAAGAGAAGTGGATTGGGCTTTGATAGTGGCTGGGCGGCAGGTGGGGATGGGGAAGGGTTTGTCATGTAGGTTAGGGACTCCAAACTTCCCACTGATGCCAAAAGCTCAAGAGGAAGATGTTTCTTTCCTTGTCTACAGCCAGATGTGTGGTGGTAGAGAAGGGAAGGGTGGAGGTCTACATGTGTCAATAGCCAAATATCAAGATTAAGGTCAGCCTAATAATAATATTCCACTGGCCAAAGAAAGTCCCATGGCCAAACTCAGAATCAAAAAGCAGAGAAATCAACTCCAAAGAGAAGAATTACAAAGTTATATGCACAAAGCGCACAGAGAAAAAAAGGATGCAGGAGTGAGATCACTCATGCAATCCATCCAGTGCATCTGATGAAAATTTGGGACTAAGGCATCACTGCCTCCAGAAAATCTGGATACCCATGATGAAATAATGGGCCATGCACTCAAGACATGGGAGACGTGTGGGAGAATGATAAACCCAAAGAGTTATGAATTTTATGTGACATTTGACAAAGAAAAAAGAAACACCAAATCTTAAAAACATCAAATGAATCAACAGACTGGAGGGAGTGCAGCTAGATTCTCAATTTGATGTTGTCCCTTCTTAGGTCCTAAGCTAATTCGGTGTAATTATCTTGTAGTGAATCCTCCTGAAAAAGAAGAATCCTAACCTGGTCTTAAGTCTCCACAAAATTTATCACAATTTGACATCCTTCCCTACCCCAGTACATGAATATGAGAAATAAAGAACAATGTCAATATTGATCTAAATACAGGAAGAAGGAAAGCCTGGCAATCGTCAACCTCCTTCTCAAGTCTCTGTCCCCCTCCATTAATAATATAAAATAATGTATTTTTATGTTATCCACTATTCTGCATTATTTCTCCCTCCGTCTAATCAACAAGGACAGGGCACCTGGGCTGTATGATAAGTAAAATGCTCTTTAGCATTCCCTCAACAACCACTACCCACACACACATTATGGGGACACTGGTTTCATCATCTGCCTCTTTCAGAAGCCTGAGAGCGGAATCAATGATTATCTTGAGAATCACCAGTGCTGGACAGATAAGTCAGCCCAACTCAGGAAAGGTAAGAAACCAGAAGTGCCACAATTTAGAACACTTTTGCCAATTAGCTGAAAAGACTTCAAATTTTAGATTCTTTAGGAAAGATCCTACTACTAAAGGACAACACTAGGAAATAGAAAAGAATGTAACTCATGAGAATTTGAAATCCTAGGAAGCAAACATGCCAATGAAAGCAAATGCCAATGACTTTTCCTAAAGGTCCACTGCCTTTCACCTTCCACATCAATAACTCCTTCTGTCCATATGAATTCTCTAATGTCCGACAAAGCCATTCATTCTTATCCATCCCCTTATTCTACACATAACTCAGATAATTAAGTGCCATCCACCCATGGTTCCCCAATAGTTATAGGATGATTCCCTGGCTCTATTATACAGAATTGTTAAGACTCTCCACAAAAATGTCTCTTTCCCATCTCTCCAGTCTCATCACTTGCCACTGTATCCCCACTTCTTCCATCTCCATTTCTCTATACCTACCACATTCATTTAACTCTCCATGTTTCCTAATTCATCTCCCATTCTGGAGTACTCCTCAGTGTTTCAAACCACTACCAATGAACCTCCAAATCATTCTTCATGTCCCAGTCCAAATATCTCATGCATTTTGAATTCTTCCCCACCTCTTGCATATACCATTACTTAGGTCTCTGCATGCTTATTATACTTTTTACCTATCTCCAGTGTAGCTCCTATCCTAACTGTATCATTAATAATAGTTATTGACCTATTTATTTCCAGTTAGACTATGAGCTCCCTGAAAGGAAGGGACCATCTCAGTCCTCTTTGTATCTGTCCTTATATCCGTGCCCTTAGCATAATCCCCAAAACCTAGCAGGCTCTCAATCCACATCTAATAAATCAGTGAATGAACAATGAATTCATTATTTCTTCCTCACAGATCTCTTCTCTCCCTCACACCAGCAGAGTGATGTTCCCATTACCATGGTGGTCCCTGGGACAAACTCAACAAAGAACCCTCCATCAGCAACAACTACCTATGAACTTCTGAGAGGTAGAACATAAAAGATCAAGACCAAAGAAACAAAATGAAAGGCACATTTTGGAAAGGTGAAAGAGAAAGAAAAGCAGAATTAGAGGAGCCAGAAGAGAGAAGTAACAGATTGAAAAGAGTCTAGGTAGGGGCTGCCTGGGTGGCTCAGTGGGTTAAGCCTCTGCCTTCGGCTCAGGTCATGATCTCAGGGTCCTGGGATCCAGCCCCGCATCGGGCTCTCTGCTCAGCGGGGAGCCTGCTTCCTCCTCTCTCTCTGCCTGCCTCTCTGCCTACTTGTGATCTCTCTCTGTCAAATAAATAAATAAAATATTAAAAAAAAAAAAAGAAAAGAGTCTGGGTAGGCAAAAAGAAAAGTAAAGGTAAGAGTTACAACTGTAAAGGTAAGCCACACCACAAGAAGGAAAGAGACTAGAAAAAAACAGAGGGAAAAGGACAAACCTTAGGAGACCCATGAGATCCAGTTCAAAGGAAAGTGAAAAGACTTACTCAAGAAGCATAAGTTAAAAAGTAAGTGAAGGAGAAATTTTTTAAGTGTTTTAACTCTACCCCAAACAGTATAAGGGGAAATTTTCACACGGTGAAACTTAAAACAAGTGAGAGAAAAAAAAGTTACAAGGCTTTTGCTTCTGTTTAGATGGTATAAAATACTAAATCATAACTAAAGCATTTTATCAGAATTCAAGCAGGTAGGAACAACCCTTGGAGCCAGAAAGATTAGATACCACAACAGGATCGCATGAGCACTCCTCCAGAAAAGAACGGTGTAGGTCCCACAGAGGAAACTATGTCAAGAACAGAACTATGAGGGGCGCCTGAGAGCCTCAGTCAGTGGAACATATGACTCTTGATTTCAGGCTGGATTGTGATCTCAGGATCATGAGATCCAGCCCTGTGTCAGGCTCTGTACTCAGTGCAGAATCTGCCTGGGATTTTCTCCCTCTCCCTTTCCCCCTCCCCCTCCCAACTTGCACATGTGCATTCTTTCTATCCCTCTCTCAAATAAATAAATAAAAGCTTTAAAAAAAAGAACAGACTTACAAGAAACCTCCCAGGGCAGAAGAAAATGAAAATATAAATGAGCAAAGGACAGATAAGTCATATACAAGTTTATGAAATAATTCCTGAAAAAAAATGCCCAGCATTTTCAATATACTACCTCATGTCCAGTTAGATCCTAGGACACTGAGAATCAAGCCCATGAAAGAGAAAGCTCCGTTTGGCAGCCAACCGCAAGTTCACTCAGTTTCCTGATTCAGAGGTAAAGCCAGAGATGAGAGGAAAACCCAAAACAGAGGTCTGGCAGGATCAGGAATCCAATGCTGGTGCAAGTTGATGATACTTCTAACAGCCTGTCTCTTCCTTCCTGATATAGTCCCTATAAGTCAAGTTCTCAGTACAAACGGGAGGGCTTTCCAGCCATGTCCCTGAAACACCTGCGACATCAGAGTCATCAGGGCCCCCATTGCACTTCTCTCAGAGGTATTATGGCTGGACCACAATCACAGATTCACAAGAATTCGTTCTTGCCTACTCGACTGTGAATACCTTGAGGTCAGGGCTTGAGTCTTCCTCATCTCTTTCCACAAAGCACCGTCAAGATGCCCATGATGTAGTAAGTGACAAAAAAACTAAGTGCAATAATAGATGAATAAATGAATGAGCACATTACAAATGCTGCTTGATTAAGCCAAGCCCCCTGAGGGTTTCTAACAACTCTCTGGGCACCTAGCTACAATTTGAAATAGTCACCACTAGATGGCACTATTTTAATGAGGTAGTAGAGCCCTTACCCTGGCATCCTTACTGTTGGGATACCAGCGTATGTTTAAATGAAAGAACTATTATTCCCAAAGTGAAATCTTCTAACCCTGGAATTTCTCTTTAATCTCCATAATACTCAAATGTTTGACTTGTCAGAAAGAAAATACTTTCCAATAAATTCTCACTTTTGCCCAATCCCACTGTTAGGATGACATAAATCATCAATAGGAAGTTGACTCCTTTCAATACCTCTTCCATAAGCTAGGCAACTTCCCTTGTTAAGCTAGGTTATGGCTATCGGTGTTTTTGAGCTCATACACAGGGCATTTAAAATCATATCCACGTGGACAGAGTTAGCCCTAGACAATAGCCACATAAGCAGGTGCCTGTCCCATCATATTTGCATAGTCTTTCAAAGTTTAGACTCCAAGGCCACTGTCACCACTGCCATTAAGAACAAAGCCCAGTGGTGGTAACAGGCAGTCAGACACTGGTGAGTCTCAACACAGTGTCAGCAGGCTCCAGGAGATAGAGCACCCAGAATACACCTTGACAAAGGTGGGTGGAAAAGTGACACGCAAGAAGAAGGGTGATTTCCCTGGGCACCCCCCATCCCCAGGTTATTCCTAAGGGTCAGGTATTAAGTCCCCTTCATTCAGGATCCAAAAAAAGGTGTTTTCCTCATGAAAAGAAGAAAAAAAATCAATTAATTAGTGACATTGTCTTAACCATATATATTAGTAAGGTTACTACTGTAAACACAGACTGGTTACACTGTCTTTACTCATTTTTAATAAAACCTGGTGCTGGGAAATGAGGTCCTTTCATTCTGGATAGCTTCCTCAAGAAAGTCATCTGGGTCATGCTGATCTTTGGACTCCCAGAAAGTCCTCTATAGATAGTTGTTTCAGATCCAAGTTCGCCCTCCCCTCTCCTCAAATGGCTCCTTCTGCCCTTCTGTACATCATTGCCCACAGCACCATTAGCGCCCGGCACTACTGAAGACAAACTGTGCACCGACTCAACTGGAACACCGGAAGAGCAAAGATCATGCCGTTTGTATCTTTTAAATTCATTTCCGTTGTCTCGCACAAAGCCCTGTGGAATAAGTGTCTGAGGAGGAAGAAGTGGCTTAAGTGTGAGGCAGAACTCAGCAATCCACTCATCTTCAGTAGAGGTGACAATGCACCTGAACACCTTAGCCAGCTTCCCAGTCTAAGTCATCTAAACCTGACATCTTTAGATCACACTCAGCACATCCTCCTTCTATCCTCATTCCCCCAAATCTGCTCCTCCTCTTGCATTCCCCTTCCTACTGAGGACACCATGGTTCTTGCAATAACCCAAGCTCAAAACCTTCATCTTTGCCTCATTCTCCTTCCTCATCCCATCCTTGCTTGTATCCAGGTCCTCGCTGGGGCCTCCAGAGCCATTAGCCTAACTCAGGCACTCACTGCCCTCCAGCTTTGGGAACTGTCTCTCCACTTGAAGGTTTTTGAGGGTGAAGAGCCTTTATTTACTGATTTTCATATTTTCCTCAGGGCCTTTCCTAATAGTGTACTTTATTACTCCGGTTACTTGAGAATAAAAGTTAAATGCAGTCAATAAAGCAGTAAGAAAGGACACATACTTACATATACACGGAGAGATTATAATGAGTATCAGGAAAATTTAAGTAAAATGTGAAAGACTGAACTTGAACCAGCCAATACATACTGCAAGCTTTCCAAAGGTATTATTCATTTAGAAAAAAATTGTGGTCTTTTTGTATTATAAAATGTACAATACTATATGGATTAGTACATGAATTACCTTCCCTCAACTATAAAGCCAGTGAAAAGAAAACCAGATGTGGACATAGAAGAGATACTAGGACAGTTTAGTACTCAACTATTGTTAGAGGTAAAACAACACCTATGTTCCCTATTCCCCTGACTCCTGCCCCAACAAGAGACTTACTAATCTGATGATTTCAGAAAACCTGCTAAAGGACTGATGCACCAGGCCTGGCAAAGTATACATGTGTTTTAGTAGAAGATGTCAATGCCTCTGTCTCCAAGGCAGCTGGCTCACAAGGGTTACTCCTTGCCCACCTGATGACACCATACAAGACTCGCTTTATCACAGGTAGGGACTTTATCTACTGCACCCATCAGAGTGTCTCAGGACATGGATAATGATACTGGCCTCCCCCTTTCCTTCAGGGATGACTGTCAGGCATCTCAGAGAAACACACAAATGGTCAAAGGTATAGGCTCTGGGAATCAAAGGTCTAGTCATGATTATTGCTGCTGCCACTCTTGCTACTACATTAGTTTCTGTACTTTCAGTATTCAGGATTTTCCTGGGCTATCCCAGGGCCTATATCCAGGAAGTCATATGGTATCACCACCCCCAGCCCCGAAGCTGACTCTGAGTTTCAGGACATACCAATCAGAAATAGAAATAGGAGCTGAAATATTTGCCAGTGAAGGAAGCCTGAGGTCTTTGTAAGCATTCAACTAACAACCCACAGCCCTCCCAGTCCTTGTGGCACCTCCCCCCATCCACGCCCAGTATCCACTGGGCTAGACGGCTTATGCCAGACACTAGCAAAGATCTCTACACACATGACCACATCTCATCTTCACAATAACCCTATGGAGTACATTACGTTAGGACCCATTTCTAAAGGAGTTGAAAAATCAGAGGGTAATCCTGCCCCAGGTCACAAAGACAACCCAGAGAATCTTTCTGATTCATCTTACCCTCCTTTCCTCCAACTTCCTACAAAGATGAGTCCTGTCTTCTTTTTGGTTTTTAAATTCTTACCTTGATATTAGACCATATTCCATCAGGAATTCAATCCATCACTGAATTTCCTGACATTCAAGTAGAAGTCACTCATTTAAGTGCTTGGGTATAATTCTATATCCATCAGCTAAACTTTGCCAATATTCCTACACTATGAAAAAAATAAGTATATTGACAGAACAAGAAATATTCTGTAGGTGTGTAAGATCAATGTAGTCATTTTACAAATGAGAAACTAAGCCCACGGGTAAAATAGGTCTTGCTCAAAGTAACACAGGAGGAAGGAATTCGAACCCAGGGCACATCTCTTCCCAAAGCACTCAGCTCATGAACGGAGACTCACTCATGTGTTCAGAAAACAAATTGTGAGAGATGGATTTTTTTTTTCTTACAGATAGCATAGCAGTTGTACCAGTCTTTTTTCCCCTGTAAATTATGATGTTTTGACATCTTTGGAAAAACCTTTCTGACTGGGAAGAGACTGCCCCTTCTAGGGCAAACCAATTCTTCAAAGGTAGCAAGGGACTGAGCCAGGAGCTTGCCTTTGAATGCAGACTAATAAGTCCAGAACAAAAGCTCTTCCGTGTGGCCTACATACCTCGGAAGGCAATCATCCGAGGATCAGGTGGCAGGCAAGAAACCACCCCTATTGCAATCTAGCCAACCCTCAACTATTTACCCTGCCCTACCTTGTCTTCCCTCAGAAACTCCAACAAAAGCTCTGGCTAAAACCTGTCATTGTTCCTGTTTCTGCTTCCTAGTGTTCCTCTATGGTCCTGGGTGGCAAACCATGCCTCTCATTTCCAGAAGAATCATGAGTCAGATTAAACTCTCCTTTCAATGGCATTGATTCTCCATGTCATTAGTCACTTTTATAAATTAAGACCCGGCCACAGAACAGTGGTGAACAGCAAAGGCTCTGGAATCAAACCCAATGGACTTACCTGACTCACTTCACTGAGTGACCTGGACAGCTAGTGAAGCCTTAGAAGAACTCTGGTGATTGAAAGAGACTTCACCAGGCTGGGGGGAGGGGGGCAAGAAAGAACATCCCAGAGGACACATTCATGGCAAAATCACGAAGGCATGAAATAGCATGGAGTACTCAAAGAGGCGTAAGAGGAAGGTATTTCTAAAGCATAATGACCAAGGCACAGGGTGGGAAGACGAAAAGGCTGGAGACGTAAGCAGAGGCCAGTGATATATCAGGCTAAGGGCTTACACTTTACCCTACAGGTGATGAGGAACCAGTGACAGACTGTAAGCAGGGCAGAGACAGAATTTAAAAGATCACCAGAACTATCTGTAAGACCTATTGCCAACTTCTCTGGCTTTCCTAGAATGGCCTCATATCTTCTCCTCTCCATATCAAATCCCAAATTAATCTCAAGGTCCTGCTCCTAATTCATCACTGTTTGGAAGCCTTGTCTGGCTCTCCCACCCTATTGTCCTCTTCCCTTTCTCTGAAAGACCCTCAGCGAGTCTGGTCCACTCTATCCTGACTCACTAGTCCTCCTGAGGCAAGTACCTGTGAAGCCTGAATAGTCCTCCTGAGGCAAGTACCTGTGAAGCCACCAGACAATGGATTCTTTCAGGGTAGGATCCTGTACTCTACTTTGGGACCCCCTTTCAGTAGCCTATAACCAGACACTGGTCTCTGCTGTCAGCTTGTTGTCAAGAGGCCTCAGAGGGGCCCGCAGCAGCTGTCAGAGAAGTAACAGATTGCTTATCCTGCACATAC
Organism: Taxidea taxus jeffersonii; assembly: GCA_003697995.1. Taxonomy (NCBI): domain Eukaryota; kingdom Metazoa; phylum Chordata; class Mammalia; order Carnivora; family Mustelidae; genus Taxidea; species Taxidea taxus. Next base: position 354,256 of record ML106401.1, read on the forward strand.
TCCACGTGTTCAGAAAACAGAAAAATAATTTCTTCTGAATCCTGTAATTCTCCAGAATGCAAGGATTCCCAGGGAAACTAGGCCACCTGATTCTTGGTTCTCCAGGGCTTTCTTTCCACTAGCAGAAGCACAAGTAGCTGCTACAAGGGCAAAGCTATTCAATTAGCTCTAGTTGAAGCTTCTTCTTTCCCCACAGGTGTAAATTGGGTGCTGTGCATATTGTTTTGAACTTGACTCAGCATAAGAAGATATTTATTTCCAGACCCTCTCTGGCTCCAAAGAGGGAGGCAAGACACATTCAAGGCCTGTAGTTTACCCTGCATGCCCCAATCCTCTACCTGGGGAAATCATGCACGGGGAGGGTTTCACTAAGCAAGTTACAGGTCAATTCTCCTTCCTGGGCCTGCAGAGAAGAGTGTACCAGACAGTTTCTGAGGTATTTTAAAAGTGGTTAAGAATGTAAACAGCATATGACTGCCAGGCACTGAAGTAAATTTCTCTCAGGAAGAAAAAAAAAATAATTGTAAAATCAGCACTATAGAAGCCTACACTTCTCAAAAGAAGTCTGATCTAGGATGCATCAAATCTCCTGGCAAAACTCTTACCCAGATAGGACAACAGAAATGGAGCATGTTTTCTCTAACTGTTGCTTCTAAATAATTTAAGCTACATTCATACCATTGTCCTTCAATGGCTCCCATTTCATGTTCAGTATATAATGTATTTCATCATCTGCCCCTGTGCCCTAATTTCCTAATTTCATCTCCTGCCACTCTTCCCAGCATACCCCATCCCAAGCTGGTCTCTGCATTTCCTCAAATGGGCCATATTCTAGTTCATTCCCATTCTTTTTCCTATGCTACTCTTGCTTCTTGGAACTTGTTTCCACACACCCTCATCACCACAGTTTTCTGGTTCTCCTATTTCTAGGTACAATAACCAAACTTTACTAGTGTCTCAAGTACCCCAGCATTACATTAGGTTGTAATATAATACATACAAGATGTGCCTTCAACTCCAACTCAGGCAGCATCCTATCCAGAAACTACCTTCATCCTTTACTCTTCAGAAGTCAATTAGGGTTCCCTCCTCTTTAGTCCTTTATTATAGAGGCTCCACTATAACCAATTGTTAGGTCTCCTGCCAGGCTGTGAGCTTCTTGAAGTCTCACAGAGAGCCTTCCATTTGTGTCTCCATAACCCCCATCCCTAAAGCTTATCATGTGCTCAATAAATAATTATCTAATGAATCAAAAAAATGAATGACTACATGGATAGACTTTGCATGGCAATAAATAGTAGAGTGCAAATCATTCTGCAGGCATGAATTTAAATCCCAGCCACATTTCACTGATTACGGTTGGAAAAGTTACTAAACTTTTGTCTTTATCTATTTAGCAAATAGAAAGAGCAAGGACCAGAATGACTAAGTTTCTGCCCTCATAGAACTTATATTCCAGAAGGGGGAAAAAAAAAAAAGTCAACAGACAAGTAAAACAATTGCCAATTGTGACAAGTATTGTAAAGAAAAGAAAATCTAGAGACAGAAAATGACAAAGAGGGGCGCCTGGGTGGCTTAGTCGTTAAGCGGCTGCCTTCAGCTTGGCTCATGATCCCAGAGTCCTAGGATCGAGCCCCACATCGGGCTCCCTGCTCAGCGGGAAGCCTGCTTCTCCCTCTCCCACTCCCCCTGCTTGTGTTCCCTCTCTCACTGTGTCTCTCTCTGTCAAATAAAATCTTTTAAAACATAGGGGAAAAAATGACAAAGAAAGGCAAGATGTCTGAGATAATGACATTGAGGTGGGACCTACTAGAAGCTGAGGAACTAGCCAGGAAAACGACAGGGGCACAAAATTCCAGGGGGTGAGAAAACTGTATGTAAGCCCTAAGGTAGGAAAGAATGGGCGTCTTCATGACCTAAAAGACCATCAGTGGAACTGAAGCATAGTGAAGGAGAGGGAGAGTTGACAGTGGGTTGGAAAGGCCTCTAAAGGATAGGCCTACATGACCTTGCTTGCAGGTCACAGTAAGGAATTTGGATTCTTGTCCCCAAGCATTATAGGAAAAACATCAAAGAATCTCAGCAAGAAAAGTACCTGATCAGATTTGTATTTAAGAAGATAAACTTTCGGGGTGCCTGGGTGGCTCAGTGGGTTAAAGCCTCTGCTTTCAGCTCAGGTCATGATCCCAGGGTCCTGGGATCAAGCCCTGCATTGGTTTCTCTGCTCGGTGGGAAGCCTGCTTCTCCCTCTCCGACTCCCCCGGCTTGTGTTCCCCTTTCTCACTGTGTCTCTGTCAAATAAATAAAATCTTAAAAAAAAAAGAATGGCTGCTTAATTTTACCAGATGCCCTGCAGCATCTACTTATTTAATCAGGTAATTTTGCTCTTTTAATTTACAATTTTGTGGATCAATTTCATCTTATTCAATTTCATTCCTAAAATAACTAGATCTTGATGTTCTTTTGATACATTCCTACATTAAATTGGCAGAATTATTTTTGTAAGTTTTACCTTATGTGTGTAATAACGTTTTGCATCTGATACCAGTAGAGTACTGAATTGGTGGCTTTTGGTTAAACACCTCAGATTGGAATCTGCTTCTCCACAAAGAACAAGAGAACAAGAAGTGTCTTGTCCGGGGGAGTCGGAGAGAGAGAAGCAGGCTTCCCACCGAGCAGAGAGCCCAATGTGAGGCTCCATCCCAGGACCCTGGGATCATGACCTGAGCCGAAGGCAGAGGCTTTAACCCACTGAGCCACCCAGGCGCCCCAAAAGTTTATCTTCTTAAATACAAGTCTGATCAGGTACTTTTCTTGCTGAGATTCTTTGATGTTTTTCCTATCATACTTGGGGGAAAGAATCCAAATTCCTCTCTTGTTCAACAAGAAAGGAAATGACAATTCAGAAAATTTACTGCTTTTCAAAAAAATGGAAAGACGGTTATACAGTGACTAATTTATCAGAGCAGAGAAAAACTACAATCTCAATCCCTGTCAGAGGACATCAAAAAGAGGTAAACTGGCTCGAATCTAACTAGATTTAGGAATTGAAAGAACTACATATGCCCCAATTCAAAATGCGAAGATTGTTGAAAAGCAAGAGAATTGGTTAAAGGTTTGGTTTAAGAAGCAATTAGTTGGCAAGTTGTAGTTCTGACCATGACAGAGTCATCTCTGAAGATAAGCAAACAATGTAAAGGAAAACTATCAGGCTAGATAGACTTCCACACACAGAAAAACTACCATTTAAAAAAGGAGGAGGGATGCCTGGGTGGCTCAGTTGGTTAAGCGACTGCCTTAGGCTCAGGTCATGATCCCAGCATCCTGGGATCGAGTCCCACATCGGGCTCCTTGCTCAGTGGGGAGCCTGCTTCTCCCTCTGCCTCTGCCTGCCACTCTGTCTGCCTGTGTTCACTCTCTCTGACAAATAAAATAATAAAATCTTTTTAAAAAGGAGGTTTAGAGGCACCTGGGTGGCTCAGTGGGTTAAGCCTCTGCTTCGGCTCAGGTCATGATCTCAGGGTCCTGGGATTGAGCCCCGCATCGGGCTCTCTGCTTAGCGGGGAGCCTGCTTTCCCCTCTCTCTCTGCCTACTTGTGTTCTCTCTCTCTCTGTCAAATAAATAAATTAAATTAAATTTTAAAAAGAAGGTTAGGGTACCCAGGTGGCTCAGTTGGTTAAGCAACTGCCTTCAGCTCAGGTCATGATCCCAGAGTCTCAGGATCCAGTCCCACATGGGGCTCCCAGCTCTGCAGGAAGTCTGCTTCTCCCTCTGACCTTCTCCCCTCTCATGCTCTTTCTCATTCTTTCTCTCCCTCAAATAAATAAATAAAATCTTTTTTAAAAAAAGAAGCCTTAAAAAGCAAGGAAATTCTGACACATGCTATAACATGGATGAGCCTAAGGACCTTGTCCTAAGTTAAATAAGCCAAAAAAAGACAAATACCTTATCATTACACTTATGAGATAGCTAGAGTCATCAAATTCATAGAGACAGGAGGTGTAATGGTAACTATCAGAGGCTGGGAGAAGAGAGAAATGGGGAGTTAGCATTTAACGGGTATAAGATTTCAGTTTGGAAGATGCAAACATTCTGGAGATAGATACATAATGTATGAACGTACTTGATATTGTATACTTAATGAAGATTAAAATGGCCAATTTTACAGCATGTGTATTTTGCCACAAAAAAATAATTTCTTATTTACAAAATCAAGGCAAATCTTGAGACTCTTGATACTAACTAAACATCATAGACTTTTTCCCCCTGCTCCACTAAGTACAACCCTGATAATAATGTAGGGGGCAACCAAAGGAGAATTCTGAAAGGTGGAAAGAGAAAGGTGAACACTTGTTAGTTAGGGAAACCTAGAATTGGAGGAACAACAAGAAGACAAAGTATCTTATGTCCGCCTACTCTCTCCCAAATAGAGACATAAGTCTGGTGTTTTCCAATCTCCAATTAGCAACAGAAGGTGACCCAGATAGATTCACTCCTTCTCCATATCAAGTGTGAGCCCCCCTGACAACACCAAGGTAAAGTCAAGGCATGGGAAATTCATCAGAAGCCTTGCAGGCAATAAATGGCCAGAGCAAGTGCCCTCCTTCCTACCAGGACCGAGACTACACTCTTTAACCTAGAAACACCAGGCACTGGCCTGCAGAACTCCTTGGGCAGCACCAGCAGGGACCCATGGAAGCTCCAGCAGCAGGAGATAAACCAACAGGACCAAGTAGCATCATAAATTCTCCATAAACCAAAGGGTCATTGGAACCACAGTCTACAAAAGTAAGCCAAGACCTGTATGCTAAACTTAAACAGGGTGTCTGCCAGCTAAAATAAAAGATAGGCTCAACAGTCACCTAACTTAATAGCCAGTATGTTCAAGATGTAATTTTTTAAATTGCCATTATACCAAGAACCAGGAAAATCACAACCTGAAGGAGGAAAAGAATCAACTGACACCACTACCACCATCAATCAGATTTTGGAATTAAGTGAAAAACATTTCACAGCAGCCAAAATAAAAATGCTTCAGCAGCAAGTACAACTTCACGGAGAACAATTGAAAAAAAAAAAAAAATCCCAAATCTCAGCAAAGGAACAGAAGTTACAAAAAAAAAAAATCAGATAGAAATTATAGAAATGAAAAATGTAACAAAATTTTATTTTTTAAAGGTTTTTATTTATCCATTTGACAGAGAGAGAGACAGACAGCACAAGTAGGGTGGGGGAGGGGGGAATGGCAGAGGGAGAGGGAGCCCAAAGTGGGGCTTGATCCCAGGCCCCTGGAATCATGACCTGAGATGAAGGCAGATGCTTAACTGACTGAGCCACCTAGGTGCCCTGTAACAGAAAATGTTAAATCTCTCAGGGGGCTCAATGGTAGAGTGTTTATCACAGAATAAAGAATCAGTAAGTTTGAGAATAGATTTATAGAATTAACGCAACCTGAAAAGAAATGCGGGGCATGGGGAAGAGTCTCAGGAACCTATGAGATAACCATAAATGGCCCAACATGTGTATCATCAGAGTCTCAAAAGGACAGGAAAAAGAGTGTGGGCATGAAATAGTATTCAAAGATAGTCTAAAAAGTTCCCAAATTTGGAAAAACACAAACCTACAGCTCTAAGAAGCTGAGAAAATCCCCTCAAAATAAAGAAAAATCCAAACATACACTTGGTAATTAAACTTTTGAGAATTAAAGAAAAAGAAAAAAATCCTGAAGGCAGCTACACAAAAATGTCTTATTACCTGTTAAGGAATACCAATTCAAGTAACAGTAGATTTCTCATCAGAAGCCATGAAGGCCAGAAGAGAGTGGCACATTTTTCAAGCGCTGAAAAGAAGGAACCAGAAATTGTGAATTCTACATCTGGCAAAACTATCCTTCATAAAAGGGAAATAAAGACACTGTCAAATAAAGGTAAATCAATAGTATTTGTCATTAGCAGTGCTACCCTTAAAGAAAGGCCAAAGAAAGTACCCTGAATAAAAATTGTTCTGGTCATGCTTAACAAAGATTAGAAGCAAGACATGTTATGTATTGTAAGAATACAAAAATATTCAGCACACCAGAAGGTAAAATCACAAGATCACCAAATCAAAAATACTAGGCATTCAAAGAGAAGGGAAAACATGGCCCATGATCAGAAGAAGCAGCCAATCAAAACCAGCCAAGAAATGACACAGATAATAGACAAGGACATTAAAACAGTTACTGTAAGTGCATTTCATGTGTTCAGGAAGCTAGAAAAATATTGAACATGTTAAACAAAAATATGAAAAATCTTTAAAAATCTCTATTAAATTGCTAAAAATAAAAACTACAGTCTTAGATGAAAAGTACACAGGGTAAGAATAATAACACATTGCAGAGAAAAAAAATGAGCGAACTTTAAGACATTCAAGAGAAATTATCTGCCAAAAAAGCACAAATTAAAAAGAAAAAAAAAGGACAATTCCAAGTGACCTAATTTATCAGTAACTAAAGTCCCTAAAGAAAACAAAACAGAGGGACAAAAGTATTTTAAAAAATAATGGCTGAAGATTTTCTAAGTTGATGAAAGCTATATACCCAGAGATCAAAGAAGCTCAACTGACTCCAAGAACTTGAACAAAATTTTACAATGACACACTAACATAAAACTATTTTAAACCGGGGCACCTGGGTGGCTCAGTGGGTTAAAGCCTCTGCCTTCGGCTCAGGTCATGATCCCAGGGTACTGGGATGGAGCCCTGCATCGGGCTCTCTGCTCCATGGAGAGCCTGCTTCCTCCTCTCTCTCTGCCTGCCTCTCTGCCTACTTGTGATCTCTGTCTGTCAAATAAATAAAATATTAAAAAAAAAAAAAACTCTTTTAAACCAACAAAAAGAAAATCTGGAAAGTGGTCAGAAAAAAAGAAAAGTTACAGAAACAATCATATCAATGACAGCAGACTTCTCATCAGAAGATACCATAAACTCTAAATAACCACTAAAATAAAACAAAAAAATTCTAGATAAAAAAAAAGTCAATAAGGGGAATGAAATAAAATTATAAAAATAGTCAATCCGAACAAAGGCAAAGAATTGGAAAAATGGAATGAAAGAACAGACAGTAGATTCTAACAGTAGATTCTAACCCATCCACATCCTTGACCACAGAATCTGCTTGAAGGAATTCCCACTAACTTAACAATGTGGGCATTAAAATTAAGATATTAATGTACTATAACCATTAAAGTACATAGAAAACTATGAGTCCATATGAATATATAATAGAGAATATAATAGAGAATAAACTAAGTTTGATGGGGAATATATAATAGAGAATATAATTAGAGAATAAACTAAGTTTGATGGGGAATGAAATATTTAGTTAGCTTCAAAGTGGCTCTCCTCCAAAATACTTATAATTACAAAGGGAAAAAAGAATAACTTAATAGGTAAAGAACCTAGAATTTACACAAATATATCTTCTACATATGCTTTATCGTTTATTGTTTATCCCTTCTTAATTATCTTCAAGAATGGAGCAGATTTGTGATCTATCAGAAACAACAGAGGAAAGTTCTTTGGTTTCCAAGACTATAAAATTCTTTCCAAACCAAAATCTTACTTAGAAGCACAGAGCTTAACAAATACAAGCAATATTTTTTCAGAGAATACTGAAAAACCTTAAAGTTAACATGTTCCCATTTTAAAGTTAATCAATAAAATGATGTTTTAATAAATTACAATATTGAAATTGGAAGACCATAGTGTAAGGCCTAATATTTCATGTGCTGCCTTGACATCTTGGAGCCTGATGGCTCTTAAGGCAGAAGCTCCCCTGCTCTCACCAGGTATGTCCCTCGTCCAGGGGAAAGGCTCCCTCGCTGGCTAGTTGCCCTGAGAAGGACCAACTACACTCCACCTGGTCCTCAACCCAACTGCTTTCATTTTCCTGCCAGCCAGCAAAATTATTCAAACAAGCTCATCACATCACCTCGCAGGAATCAGGGGTCCCCTCCTCCTCTTCTGACAACAAAGCCCGCCTCCCACAGCCCCTACTTGTTCAGTCTGCTTCAAAGTGCAACCCAACACAATAGCACTTTTTATTCAAAAAAAAAAAAAAATCCAGAGGAATCAAAACATTGCAAAAATAAAAGCTGTGAAAGCACCAGAACATCGGTAACTTTACATATCAACTTGGAATTGGAAAGATCTTTGTAAACAAGACAAAAACCAGAAGCAATAAAAAATGAAAACCTGCCCACATAGACACAAAATAGCTGTACAAGCAAAATGTGTAAGTAAAGCCAAAAGACAAAATACCTGGAAAGATGTGTGCAGTATAATGTAAAAAGCTTATTTCCTAATTTAGAAGACCTTAAATCAATTTTTTAAAGGACAATACAATAGATAACAAAGTCTATAAACAGATAGTTCCTAAGAAAACTAAGACAAAGTTCCTATAAACACGATTCAACTTCTTAAATTCAAAGAAATATGAATCAAAATAATGAGATATCATATTTCATTTTTTCTGGCAAATTTAAAAATCTCAATACCTAGAGCTGGTAATACTGCATGGAAATAAAAACTTATTAAAGTTCTTACTACTCCATTTACTTAGTATTTTTAGATAGTAATTTGGCTGTCAAGTTTCTAAACATTTGTATATTTTAACTCAGCCACTGCCTTGTTAGAAATTTTTCTAAAAATTTAATACTCTGGTTTCTCTTCACATCGCATAAATCTTTCACCTTTTACTAAAGAAATTTTTCTGAAAATTTGAATATGTATATTCAAAAATATATATCAAGATACAGATACATCTTTATACACGTTGGTCATTACAAAAACAGGAAAAAAAATCCAAGTGTGCATCAACAAAAACCAAGCTGATATGCTCTGGTACATTCATACAATGTAATGCCATGCAGCCAATAAAAATAATGAGATTGGTCTATAGGTAAAAAAAGCTCCCATAGGGGCGCCTGGGTGGCTCAGTGGGTTAAAGCCTCTGCCTTCGGCTTAGGTCATGATCCCAGGGTCCTGGGATCGAGCCCCACATCGGGCTCTTTGCGCTGCATGGGGCCTTCTTCCTCCTCTCTCTGCCTGCCTCTCTGCCTACTTGTGATCTCTGTCTGTCAAATAAATAAAATAAAATCTTTAAAAAAAAAAAAAAAGCTCCCATATAGACTATTACATTTTAAAAGGTATATAGACTGTGGTATGCACAGTAGGATCCCATTTGTGTAACTTACACATAAATCAAAAAGTATACGTACTATATACCCATATGCATTCACACATATGTAGCATATACCCTATCTATATATAAATAAATATATATATACATGTATGTATGTATACGTATACATATATTTCTACACATATAGGTGTATGCATAAAAGTTTTCTGGAAATATATACGAAAGAACAAGATGAGGAGAAAGGAGATATTTTACTTTCATTGTATGCCTTTCTGTAAGGTTAATTTATTAATTGTATGGGAAATATATATGAAGTTTAAAGGAGACTAACATATATAAGGTACATGGCACAAAGTAGAAATACTCAATAAATGCTCATTTTATTCTCTCATAATGGTGAGAGCTAATAATTCTCTGGGACCCACCAAACTCATTTTAATTTAAGCTCACAGCTTTTATTCTTTATGGACATAAATAACAACTCGGGATCTTAAGGTGAAAAATTTCTAGAGAGAGAAAAGACATTTTATCATCTCCTAACTTTACTTTTTCTTTACTATACGATCTTTAAATTTTCAACTTTTGAACATTTAAATGTTTTCCCCCGAATTCCTAAGCACTGGCATTGTTGATGTGATTTTTTTTTTCTTTCTAATTGGCTTCCCCTTCCCCCAGATTGCCTTGATACAAAAAAGAAACCCAGGGCAATCTCTTGATTATCAAAAATTATCAGAAATTTTCACTTAGAAGCGTACAGTTAGGACTTTTTTTTCCTACATTCGCTCTGTTCCCTCCTCAAAGAAGCAAACTTTGAGTCATGAGAAGCAGTAGCTAACGTTATGAAATAAACAAATGTCATCTTATCTAAGAGTCCATGGCAGTACTGCACTTAGAGTCAAATGGTCCAGGCCCACCTGGGCTCCCAGCAGCACTCACTGCCTGGACCAGCCTCCTCCTAACACTAGAGCTGTCTGTGCCAAGAGCCAGGCCAAATTCCAGACTAGAACCTCACGTCCAAGTTCTCTGATCATTTTTTCATTGAAGTTCTGTAGCTCCTTACTGCCTGCCACTTAGTATTCCTGCATGTTGCTAAACAGCTGCCATGTTGTTTCCCTAGAGATACGTTCCTGAATATCCTTACCTATTTCACAGGGCTGTTATAAAGCTTAATTAATTAGTGTTTCCTGAATGCCTTGAGGTTTTCAGATGAAAAGTGCTAGGCTGAAGTGTAGAGTCTCGTTAAATCTCCAGATTTATCCTGGAGATTGAAGCAGCTCACCTGGGCTTGACTCCTGACAGGGTATGCTCCAATCCCCTGTGCCGCCATCACCTCAAGCCAGCCTTCTGAGAGGTGACAGATTATTCAAGACGTTCCACAGGGCTACAGGCCAAAACCACACTCTTCTCCTTTAACCCATGTGTGTGTGATTAAGATAAGGATGAATTTTCTCATAGTGAGCCGCAAAATAACCCTGTCAGATTCCAGAAGGGACCTAAAGATTTTTTTTTTTGGTATCTGGGCAAAAAAGGGCCATGGAAGCTACAGAACAGGATGTTGAAAAGAAAAAATAAAATGCCCTGACAACTTGAGATAAAAAAGAAAAAGGCTAGGGGCACCTGGATGGTTCAGTGGGTTAAAGCCTCTGCCTTCGGCTCAGGTCATGATCTCAGGGTCCTGGGATGGAGCCCCACATTGGGCTCTCTGCTCGGCGGGGAGCCTGCTTCCTCCTCTCTCTCTGCCTGCCTCTCTGCCTGTCAAATAAATATTTAAAAAAAAAAAAAAAGAAGAAGGCTATGAAAAACATAAAGGATTTCAGGGGAGCAAAAGAAATGAAGAGGCATTTCAAAGAGTAAGGTCTCCAAAAGGGTCAAAAGCCATATAAAAAGCTACAGAACATCACTAGTAAACAGTGAAATGCAAATTAAAATATTGAAATATTTCCCATCTGTCCAATTGGCCAATACCTTACCATTCTGTGTGCTGGCAAGGATGCAGAGTCAAGAGATATCTGAGGAGCTGTTATAGGAAGAGCTAATATGGGGAGCATATAAATTGACATCATCGCCCAAGAAGCAATTTAGTCAAGTTGAATATGTGACCATCCTAACACTCAAAAATTCCACTTCTCAGTAAGGAAACTTCTGCATGTGTGCACAGGAAAAGTTTACAATTTTAACATCAGCCTCATTTCGTCCCCAAAAAAGGAAAACAATGTAAATATTCATCAAGAGTAGACTAAAAGTAAGGTTGGCGTAACCAAATAAGCAACACTCAATAGCAGGAAGCGAAAGGAACTGGTTATCATATTAACATGGGTAAATTTCACAAACACAATGGTGAATGAAAAAAGACAGTTGCTACAGATCCATAAAGATAACTTTGAGGGTAAAAACATGCAAACGAACACCACATTGTTTAGGTATACACACTTATGAATAAAACTAAGAAAATTCATACAAATGATAAACTCCAAATTCATGGAGGAGGGTGGTGGAGGATAGCTGGTATTTAGGAAAAGCACACAGAGGGTTTCAACACAGCGGTGGATAGATGGGGGTTAATTATGCTTTTTACACTTTTTTTCTTCTATACTTTTTACATGCATGCAGTATTTCTTAATAAAAACTATTCATCTGTAACTTTTGTATGTTCATATGACCAAAGTAATTTGTAACAATTTAATGTGTAAGAAACGACATGAAGAAAGCTCAGAGGCAGAACATGGTCAGTTGAGAGAAAAGGACTTGAAGAAAATCCAGTAAGGAGTGTAGCACATCAAGCCCACAGCTCTGTGGTGTTTTTTATGTTTTTGTTTTTCTGTTTATTTCTCTTCTGGTTTTTTTAAATTATGTTAGTCACCATACAGTGCATCATTAGTTTTTGATGTAGTGTTCCATGATTCATTGTTTGGTGTAACACCCAGTGTTCTATACAATCCATGCCATCCTTAATATCCACCACCAGGCCAACCCATCCCCTCACCACCCTCCCTTCTGAAGCCCTCCATTTGTTTCCTGGAGTCCATAGTCACTCATGGTTCATCTCCTCCGATTTCTACCCCCTCCATTTTTCCCTTCCTTCTCCTAATGTCCTCCGTGCTATTCCTTATGTTTCACAAATAAGTGAAACCATAAGATAACTGTCTTCTCTGCTTAACTTATTTCACTTAGAATAATCTCCTCCAGTCCCATCCATGTTGATACAAAAGTTGGGTAATTCATCCTTTCTGATAGCTGAGTAATATTCCATTGTATATATGGGCCATATCTTCTTTATCCATTTGTCTGTTGAAGGGCATCTTGACTCTTCCCACAGTTTGGCTATTGTGGACCACTGATTCCATTTACAATTACACCAAAACCCGTTAAGATACCTTGGAACAAACCTAACCAAAGAGGTAAAGGAACTATACTCTAGGAACTACAGAACACTCATGAAAGAAACTGAAGAAGACATAAAAAGATGAATGAATATTCCATGCTTATGGATCGGAATAATAAACATTGTTAAAATGTCTATGCTGCCCAGAGCAATCTATACTTTCAACACTATCCCGATCAAAATACCAATGGCATTTTTCAAAGTGCTGGAACAAACAATCCAAAAATTTGTATGGAACTAGAAAAGATCCCGAATTGCCGAGGAAATGTTGAAAAAGAAAAAGCTGGGGGGATCACGTTGTCTGATTTCAACCTATATTACAAAGCTGTGGTCATCAAGACAGCATGGTACTGGCACAAAAACAGACACATAGACCAATGGAACAGAAGAGAGAGTCCAGATATGGACTCTCAACTCTATGGTCAACTAATCTTGGCCAAAGCAGGAAAAAATATCCAATGGAAAAAAAAAAAAAAAGACAGTCTCTTCAATAAATGGTGCTGGAAAAATTGGACAGCTATATATAGGAGAATGAAACATGACTATTCCCTTACACTATACACAAAGATAAACTCAAAATGGATGAAAGACCTCAATGTGAGACAGGAATCCATCAAAATCCTGGAGGACACAGGTTTGACATCGGCCACAGCAACTTCTTTCAAAACACATCTCCAAAGGCAAGGGAAACAAAAGTGAAAATGAAATTTTGGGACTTCATCGAGATAAAAAGCTTCTGCACAGCAAAGAAAACAAAGAGGCATCCCACAGAATGGGAGAAGATATTTGCAAATGACACTACAGACAAAGGGCTGATATCCAAGATCTACAAAGAACTTCTCAAACTCAACACCCAAAAACCAAATAACCAAGCCAAAAAATGGGGAGAAGACATGAACAGACACTTCTTAAAAGACATACATACAAATGGCTAACAGACACATGAAAAAATGTTCATCATCATTAGCCATCAACGAAATTCAAATCAAAACCACATTGAGGGAGGACCTGGGTGGCTCAGTGGGTTAAGCGTCTGCCTTCAGCTCAGGTCATGATCTCAGGGTCCTGGGATTGAGCCCCGCATCGGGTTCTCTGCTTGGTGGAGAGCCTGCTTCTGCCCCACACACACACCTCCACCCCGCCTACTTGTGATCTTTGTCAAATAAATAAATAAAATCTTTAAAAAAAAAAAAAACACATTGAGATACCACCTTACACCAGTTAGAATGGCAAAAATTAGCAAGGCAGGAAACAAGTGATGGAGAGAATGTGGAGAAAAGGGAATCCTCTTACACTATTGGTGGGAAAGCAAGTTGATGCAGCCACTCTGGAAAACAGTGCAGAGGTTCCTCAAAAAATTAAAATTAGAGCTACCCTATGACCTAGCAATTGCACTACTGGGTATTTATCCCAAAGATACAGATGTAGTGAGAAGAAGGGCCATCTGTACCCCAATGTTCATAGAAGCTCTGTGGTGTTGCCAGAGCACACGTTCTTGAAATCTGTTATTGCATAGAGAATGTTACAGCTGCTTTCAAGTTATATTTGGAAATTGCAGCACTTATTTTTAAAAAAAGAAAAGAAAAACACTAATTTCCCTAGCCCTCAGAACAGTGATTTGCCAAGGTTTTATATGAGTCCATATAAAATGTCACATAGAATTCAAATCCATAAACTGATAAAACTGATCACCTACAGTGAGAGCCTGCACTCCTACCTTTCTTCCCCTTCTCTGTGGCAGTCTCCAAGCACCTCTGCAGGGTCCTGGGACTTCACAGAACACAGGTGGAATATCATTGCTCTAAAATGGCACTTTCTGAAGTATGTTTTGCGGAAACATCAGTACTGAGAAATATTCTCCATTAGTGGGATGTCACGGTCACATATGTTTGAGATATGCTACAAATAATTATTCTTGGATGTTCACCATGCATATTAAAGGTTCAGGCAAGCCCTGCAACAAAGATTCGCTTAACCCATTATTTCTCAAGCTTAGGTGACCACAGAACACTCTTCTTCACAAAAGATCTTTATTATTAGTCCATGGAACACTAAGCACTCTTTCAGAAACACTCGGTTTGCACCATTAAATATATTTTTCCAAGAAGGTATCTTCCAAAATTTTGTTCAGTTTCAATACAATAAACATTATTTCTATTGATGTTTTTACACTGTCCAAATTCTTACTTGTTCAAATGCATTTCTCTGGTACTTTCTCTACTAAAAATTTACATATTGCAATGCCTCCAGCAAGATGTTTCGACATCTTGGGGTGTGTGTGGGTGTCTGTGTGTGTGTGTTACCATATTAATTGTAAGGTTTATTTTTCTATTTCTGTAAAAAAAAAATGTTATTGGGATTTGATAGGGATTGTGGTGAATCTGTAGATCACTTTGGGTAGTATGGACATTTAACAATATTAAGTCTTCCAACCCTAGAACATGGGGTGTCTTTCCATTCATTTTTAACTTCTTTAATTTCCTTCATCAATCTTTCATACATCATTCCTTCATTTTTCTTCATCTTTCGTACTAATGGTCTAGTTCTCAATGTGCAAGTCTTTCACCTCCTTTGTTAAGTTTGTTCCTAAGTACTTTATTCTTTTTGATTCTATTGCAACTGGGATTGTTTTTAGTTTCCTTTTTGGGAAATTATAAGTGTATAGAAATGCAACTGATTTTTGTCTGATTTTTGCATCTTGCAACCTTAATCTATTTATTAGTTGTAACAGTATTTTTGTGGCACCTTTAAGGTCTTCTATGTAAAAATCTGTCTACAAACAGAGATAAGTTTACTTCTTCCCTTTCTATTCTGATGCTTTTATATGCACCAAACTTCCTGATTTTAAAATATATTACCAAGTTACACTTGTTAAAACAATACAGTTCTAACATTAAAACAGATAAAGATAGGCCATTGGAACAGAATAATACAGAGCCAAAAAATAAACCCACATGTTCACAGTCAACCGGTCTTCCACAGGTTGCCAAGAATACACAATGGGGAAAAGATAATCTCTGAATAACCCAATTCAAAAAAAGGCCAGAGGACTTGAAAAGACACTTCTTTGGAGAAGACATACAAACGGTCAACAAGCCTATGCAAAGATGCTCAACAATTTTAATCACTAGGGAAAACAAAACCACAATGAGTTATCACCTCACACCTGTTAGGATAGCTGTTAATCAATACCAAAAACAAAAAAATAAAAAGCATTGGCAAAGACATGGAGAAACTGGAGCCCTCATACACAGCTGGTAGAAATGGAAAATGGCACAGCTGCTGTGGAAAACAGTATGGCCATTCCACAGAAAAATGAAAATCACAGGACCCAGCACTCCCATTTCTGGGTATGTATCTGAAAGAACTGAACTCAGGATCTCAAAGACAAAGCTGCACTTCCAAGTTCACTGCAGCAGAGGGGTGAGAGGAGGGGGGAAATGGCGAGTTGCTCTTCAATGGGTATGAAGTGGTGGTTACACAAGTTCTACAGATCACCTCTAAACACTGTGCCTGTAATTAGCAATACAGTATTGCACATTTAAAATTTTAAGATGGCAGATCTCATGGTAAATGTTCTTACAATATTTTAAGTAAAAAGAAAAAAAAAAATTTACACATTGTATGCTGGTTCTACTTATTTGTCCAACACAGAGATACTGAAAGCTTATCCAAAGAAGGCATTTGAAATGCAAGGATGCAGGAGACCCACATTTTATCTGTGTTGCATTTTTTTGGTTTTTTGTTTTTTTAAAGGCAGGCATGCTGTTGACAAAAGAAAACAAATTCTTTGAGCACATACTGAACTTAAGTGGATTTGATTTTTCTGCCATGTATCAAGCCCCTAAAAGTTTTCAAGCTGATTTCTCACAGCATGTTTAATGGTATGAGTTCATCTATGGTTAAAAGTGCTTAAGACAAGTAGACACTTAATAAATGCTTGATAAATTAAGGAATGAATCAACACACAAACTGTATGGAACAAACACCCTTAAAGGCCAGGACAGAACTTAGCCAGAGATAGAGATTAGCAGCTCTGGAAAGGTCTACCAAAGCTAAGAAGGGCAATATCTACAAAATATCTTAATGAAGTGCAGGTCAAGTTTCCATCCTAGCTATTTGTTTTAATTATCCACCTCTTTAAAAACAGGCCTGATTTTTCAAGAATTAAAATTTCCATTAAAATGCTAGAGTTTACCAAATCCAGAGAGAGACTTGGGTGTTTTCTGGAGAAGTTTTAATTAGAGTCTCTTTTATTTGCAAGCATTTATTGCCAAAATTGTAGTAACACTGATTTAGGAATTTATAAGAAACTGAGGTATGAAAGTAAAATTTTAAAAATTTCCTTTGGAATACAGAACTTTCCCTCATTTTTGAAGAAGAAATTTAATTCAAATTTAATTCAATAACACAATCTCCCCAACTAACCCCAAACACAGACTTCTTCAGATGAATGAATAAACAGCCCTCATCTGACTGATGCCTTTCCATGAATAAAATGTCATGATAGAAGAAAGCCCTTTTATTAGGGCTTTTAAAGGATGAACATTTAACACTAATAGGTAACATTAATGACCCCCGTAGTCCAAACATTTAGTCTCTTGGGAAATTCTGGAGTTCCCTTTTGATACTTCCCTAGTAATAGCAGAGCACAGTCTACTGAAGAGAATTGTTTAACTTAAATTGGCCATTGAAGAAGGTACTGAAGACCTAAGAAATCTTTCCTATCTTGACAACACTATCTAAGCCTTTCTGATACACTACATACAAAACTCTTACTCCAGAACAGACAGCCATTTATTTTTTTTTAAGATTTTATTTATTTATTGGACAGACAAAGATCACAAGTAGGCAGAGAGGCAGCCAGCGAGAGAAGGAGGGGAAAGCAGGCTTCCTGCAGAGCAGAGAGCCCGACGCGGGGCTGGATCCCAGGACACTGAGATCATGACCTAAGCAGAAGGCAGAGGCTTTAACCCACTGAGCCACCCACGTGCCCCAGACAGCCATTTAGATACAATTTTTATGCTCCTAGAACCTTGAGACACTCATTTATTCAATCAATCAAGATGAGTATACACATATTGAGGAAAATTCAAAGAAAGATTAAATTAGGTATTTGACCTTGGAGAGCTTACAGTCTCATCGGAGAGACAAGAGATAGAACATTTGTAGTTTACTAACAAAACAACATGACAACCAAGCGATATTATCAGAAAATAAATGGTAAGGGCCAAAATTCTATGCTAGGAAAGTGAGTGATGCAAGCATTCAACTGTCTACAACTTCAGACAAGGGAGAAGTTGCAGGAAGATGAGATTTCATGGAGATTTCACAGTGAAGGCAACCTGACCAAGCTGCAATGACAGAAGGATCTGGAAAGGCTAAAAAGAGGTGGGAGAATATACTATAGAAATCTTCATAAATAAAGGCTCATAGAATGCTGGATCTAATACAAAATATACAAACTAAAGAGATTAAACCAACAAGTTTGCTTACAAAAACCAAAGCAAGAAAACCAAAGTATATCAAAAACACTGGGCTCAGCACCCAGCCATGGCTTCCTTTGTGAAGCTCACACACATTCCCAAATCCCTAATATCTAGCATTTGTTAATACACATTAAGTTTTTTTAAAGAAATGGGTGGGAAAGTTGTGGAATCTGAACCAAAGTCCTACTACATTCTAGAGCATTCACATTGTGGAGTCCCCTCATACTCCAGCCACAATGTCCCAGTGTGGGGAAAAAATTTTATTTCTTAGGCCTGAAACACTGGTAAATTTATTTGCCAAAGACAGGGGGATAGAGATATTTGAAATAATTAGGTCCAAATCAGTTAATCCTATAGATGAATTCATAGGAAACTCTAAGAAAGATTTCTGTGCCCAAAATAAAATTAGAGAAAAGACATCCTAGATATTTACTGAATTGGGCTTTACCACACACCAATTATTTAAACTTTTATTTTAAAAAAGAAAGATTTTTATTTTAGAGAAAGAGAGCATGAGTGGGGGTAGAGGGAGGGAGAGAATCCTAAGAGACTCTCTACTGAGTGAAGAGCCTGATGCAGGGGCTCAATCCCAGGACCCATTACTTTACTAGCTATGTCCTATCAGGCTATTTACCAACCTTTCTGAGCTTCAGCTACCTCATTAGTGAAAGGGGCCAGGCACTGCCTCTCTTAAAGCCTTCTGTGAAGATTAGAGATAAATTTGTGAATTGCTGGGGCACCTGGGTGGCTCAGTGGGTTAAAGCCTCTGCCTTCAGCTCGGGTCATGATCTCAGGGTCCTGGGATCGAGCCCCGCATGGGGCTCTCTGCTCAGCAGGGAGCCTGCTTCCTCCTCCCTCTCTTGTTCTGTCTCTCTCTGCCTGACTCTCTGCCTACTTGTGATCTCTGTCTGTCAAATAAATAAAATCTTAAAAAAAAAAAATTTGTGAATTGCCTTTGCTCGGCACCTAGCACCAAGTAGGTCCTTAAAAAGAGTATATATTGGGGCCCTGGGTGGTGCCCCAATATATACTCTTGAGAGAGATCATGACCAGAGCCAAAATCGAGTCAGAGGCTCAACAGACTGAGCCACCCAGGTGCCCCCACCTTTTTTTTTTTCTTTTTCAGTTATTTGAACTTTATTATGATCTTGCACAGAATCTTTCTGAATGGGGCACCTGGGTGGCTCACTCGTTAACTGTCTGCCTTTGGCTTAGGTCATGATCCCAGAGTCCTGGGATCGAGCCCCACATCGAGCTCTCTGCTGAGCAGGAAGCCTGCTTCTCCCTCTCCCACTCCCCCAGCTTGTGGTCCCTCTCTCACTGTCTCTCTCTCTGTCAAATAAATAAATAAATCTTAAAAAAAAAAAAAAGAATCTTTCTGAATGGAGTCCTCTGCCAAGATCTTAATTCAAATTTTAAGTGCAGTATATAGTTTATAAAAAAGTGGGCCAACTTGTATTTATTTTGTAGTATCTAATTAATTGTCTTGGGCACAGTCTGGGAATACAGGAAAAGTGCTTAATATAAGAAAGCTAAGACAACATTTGAAACAATTAGCAATAAACTGCATTTGCATAATTGAATGTATGATTCAGACTAGACAAGCAATCAGACAGCAGAGAGAATGATGAGAGTGTCAGAATAGTTAGTAAGAAGGACTTTCTAGGTTCTGAAGTTGTGCAAGCAAAGACAAAGAAGAAAAATAATGTTCATGTCCTTGGATATGATAGCAAGGCGGCTACTCCATATGGGAGAGAGATTATGTGCCTAGGAAAAAGTGAAGAGAGATAAGAACAAGTGGAGTAAAGCTGTAGTTTAGAACAGGAGTTTTGAAACTCTTACCAGCAGCCTATCTTTGTAAATAAAGTTTTACTGGAACAAAGCCAGACTCCTATATTTATAGATAGTCTATGTTCGCTTTCACTCAATGGTAGGTAGATAGTTGTGATAACTATTCCTAAAATATT
Source organism: Taxidea taxus jeffersonii (assembly GCA_003697995.1). Classification (NCBI taxonomy): domain Eukaryota; kingdom Metazoa; phylum Chordata; class Mammalia; order Carnivora; family Mustelidae; genus Taxidea; species Taxidea taxus. Next base: position 374,276 of record ML106401.1, read on the forward strand.
TTACTAAGCCTAAAATATTTATTTTCCGGCCCTTCTCAGGAAAGTATGCCAATCACTGGTATAGGACATGTAAGTATTCGGGAAAATGGGAGGGAACGAGCGTGGGATTCCAGAACTCTAACAGGTAGTTATGTTTCCTTATAGTGGCCCAGCCATGCGCAGAACAGATCCCATTCCCCAGGCTCCTTGAAGGAGGAGATGGGAGAAGACCCTGAAAAATTGGCAGAAAGAATATGGGGGAAGACCTTGAAAAATCGGCAGAAAGATTTAGAATTGATGTAGTGGACAGTGGAAAGTCTAGGACAGGCAAATGATCAATCCAGAAGATGAACAGAGTGAGAGCAGGAAGGAAACCTGAAGGAAAGTGCCAGTCACAACACCGCATAAATCCAACCAGGGGTCTTCAGTAAAAAAGGGAGATGAAAGGATAATTCAAAGAAACATTTCAAAAGAAACCAAGTCATGATGACAGATAAACATGAGGGGGTAGTAGAAGGGACAACACATCAGACTAGGAGTAATACAAGTGGGGTCTAGATCCAGCTCTGGGTCTTTGGCAGAGACACTTTACAGGTCTCTATCTATTTATTTATAATGCTAGAAAGTAGGCAGAAACATTAATCTATACTTTTTTTTAAAAGATTTTATTTATTTGACAGACAGAGATCACAAGTAGGCAGAGAGAAGTGGGGGGAAGCAGGGTCCCTGCTGAGCAGAAAGCCCAGTGCAGGGCTTGATCCCAGGACCCTGAGATCACAACCGGAGCCGAAGGCAGAGGCTTTAACCCACTGAGCTACCCAGGCGCCCCAATATATACTCTTTTTAAGGACCTACTTGGTGCCAGGCACCGAGCAAAGGCAATTCACAAATTTATCTCTGATCTTCACAGAAGGCTTTAAGAGAGGCCGTGCCTGGCCCCTTTCACTAATGAGGTAGCTGAAGCTCAGAAAGTTTGATAAGTTGCCTGATAGGACAAAGCTAGTAAAGTAATAAAATAATTTGGAAATTTAGACTTGGTCTCTGCATGCACAGGGAATCATATGGGACAAACATTCATCACTGTTTAAAGGTTAACCACTACTTCATTCTGAGAAGTCCTGTATCATTTGGTTAGTCCAGACTTCCCTTCCCTCCATCTGAAACAGTGTATTAACAGTTCCCTTCCTCTGAAACAGTGTATTAATGCTCCCCAAATATCCACACACTCCTTTATATGGCCAGATGCCCTTGTCAACTCGACTGTGTTTTAACCAGGAAGAGGTGGATAGAAGTGATATAAGCCACTTCCATATTCGTATCCTAAAAGCAAAACGAGGGCTTTATAGTTTTCAGTGGACAGGCTTCCATACATAAATTATCTCATTTGAGTCTCACAGCAAACAAATGGGGTTATTACACATGATTATAGATAGAGAATCTTAGTCACAAGCAGATTAGACACCGATTATTCTGTAGGTGAGAGGAGGACTCTGAAGGCATTGTGTCTTTCATTTCTGTGTCCCAGCACCCACCAGTGCCTGAAGCCATTTGGTCCCCATCCTTTGAGTGTAATTATTTTTATGTAGAAACATGGTTCAAACTGGACACAGGTAGTTCTACTAAGTAGAATTTGGTCAGAAATAACTTAAAGGATAGCGGTTTTTCAAAGCTCAATCATATTTTGTCATTTTTCCTCCTCTTAATCGAAGTTCTTCAGCTTACAACCGATGTCAGCTTTAGTAGTTTCGTACAACACGGCATAATCTTTCTCTTCTGGCCCCAACCCTTCTCTCCCTACCCCCAGTGACAACTTCATACATAGAGTGAACCCATCGCCTGCTCCCACCCTATACTTGGCAAATCTGAACAACATCCTTCACAGGCCCCTTCTCCTGGGATGGTGTAGGGGGATCCTGGGATCCCTCTTCTGGACCCACGTGGACATTTCAGAATGTTAAGGAAACTTAGTTGAATTCAACTCTCCTAGATCTCATCATTATAGTCAGCTGCTCAACTCTCTTGCTTCTTCTCTGAACTGGCTCCCCGCCCTCCCCCTTCCACTGGAATTTAGTGAGAAAATGGCTTCTACTATCAGCCCGCCTTGTGTGATAACAAAAGTAGAAATGAATGGTGAAAAAAAATCAAAAGCCTTGCTCTTTGAGATATAATTTAGTGTCTGGCAGGAATAATTCAAGAAAATTGTGTCTACTTCCTGATCACATAACTAAACAAACAATGAGGGGGGATGTCCTGCTGAGAGACATTTTCACATTAAAAGGTGCTAAAAATGGGCTAGATCTCCTCACAGCCCTGCTGGAGGCCTCCGTTCAATTTTTAGTCATTTCCTCTCTGTTCCCAGACTGGTAGCAACTGGTGAGGCACAGGGAAAAGGAGAGGCTGCACCTCTGTGCTGATCCACTTAGCAATTCAAGCCATGATTGGGCAAGGACGGAGTCTTGTCTCTTCTAGCCATTTTCAGATGGCTGCAGGGAGGGAAGCCAAGAGAGACGAGAGGAAAAGAGAAAAGATTAGAAATCTTAGGACTTTTCTTAGGTAGAGATCTACAATGAGTCAAAATAATCCTCTGAGGTTCTGAATCACAGGATATATATGGATTAGTCCTTCCCTGTTGACCAGATGCTACAGAAAAGCCAGAAATTAAATATGCTGAGACATCCAGCATTAGACATAGCCTCTCCTGCAAATCTATCAGTGCTGTCTTTTTGAGTCTTATGAATACTTGATGAACATGCCAACGCCAGAGTCCACGATTAGTAGCAGCCTTCTTTAAGTATGCATGGCGACAGAACATCCACTGGCAATGTCGTGTCTTCCACATCAACACTGTTCATGCAGGAACCCATCCAACAAATAGTTGGGAGTGCCTGCTCTGGACCAGGCATTACACCAGAGTTGGATTATGGAACAAATGAGGATACCTGCCTTTTGGATTCAGAGTCTAGGGCAGGGTCTCCAAACCATGGCACTACCAACATCTGCAGCAGACTGATTCCTTGTGGTGGGCCTATCCCAGACATTGTAGGGCGGGGTTAGCACTTTAGCAGCAACCCGGCCTCTAACCACTGAGGCCAGGAGCCCTGTCTCGGTTGTGCTATCAAAATGTGACCTTGAAAAATATGTCCAGACAATGCCAAGTGTCCCCTGCAGGAAGGTGGGCAAGATTTCACAGCCACTGGCCAAAAGAGACACAAGGCTTTATAATCAAATAATCACAAGAGAACAAGAAGGGCTGCTTTACAGGAAGTTCTGTGGGAGCACTCAGAAGGGAGCTTGGAGTGGAGAAAGAGGACGATGAATACCTCCCACTGGGCTGAGCACACTCCAGTGACCAAGCACAGAAAAGAACAGACAATAATCACAACAGACAACCTCTAGCACTTACTGAGTGCTTTCTACGTGCAGGCACTGTTCTAAGCATTTTGCAGATATTAACTCATTTGATCCTCACCATGGCCCTAGGACACAGACTCCATCATTACACTCCTTGGAAAAATCAACAGGCCTAGAGAGGTTAAGTAACTTGTCCAGGTCACAGAGCCAGTCAATAGTGGAGGTGAGATTCAAAATCCAGGCAGCATAGCTCAATAACGCTGCTCGAAAATTCTAAAATTTAAAAAGGTAGTCTGGCTTCAGCAACCATATTGCTAAGCAAAATAGGTAAGAAGACAAAGAGACCTGAACACACACAAAAAGGATAAGCACTACCAGTAGTGAGAAGAAGAGGGGGAGAAAAAAGCACTTTGTATTATAAACATCAAACTTGCTAAGAGAGTAGACTTAATTATTCCCACCACAGAAGAGAAATGGTAATTATGTGATACGATAGAGGTGTTAGCTAACACTACGGTGGGAATCATACTGCAAATACATAAATCTATCAAATCAACGTGCTGCACACCTTCAAAACGTGCACAACATTGTATGTCAAATATATTTCAATTTAAAAAAAAAGAAAGAAAAAGAAAGCAAGGAGCAAAAAAGGAAGGTTGTCAAAAAGAGGCAATGTTTAACCACTTGGGGAATTTGTATCTTAGAGACAACATGACTAGGAGGAAATCAGGATGGGTGACAAATCGCATGCAAATTTGCACTTGCAAGATTTATGGATGTAATACACTTTGCACCCAATATTTAACCTCAAAACCAAAATAATTTGACTTAGTATAGCCTGATTTTCTATACTTCCCAAGATGGGGTATCCACAGGATACACAGCAGTGTACCAGGGGGTACATAAAGCTTTAGGATAAATGGAGCTTATCTTGGAGTGCTCATGGTTTTGAAAGTTTGATATTTTACAAAGGGAGAACCAGTGTATTGTAAATTTTGCACTCATTGTTTAGAGAAACACGAGCTTTTGGGAAATTTCAAGCTTGTGATGTCACTGCGGGCCATGCCCCTAGACCTCCAGGGGTATGCATGCGTTCCCTTTCTCCATTTAAGACACCGTGAGGGAAAGGAGCTGAGAACCTCATCCTACAGCATGATAAGCGTTTTTGGCTGGTTGGGCTTGTTTCTTAGAAATCAAAAAGTCAGAAGTAGGCCACTGTCTGATTTTCAGATGAAAACCAAGCCAGCCCGGATGGAGTTCACTGTTGACAACAGGCTTAGGATAAGCTCTGTGGCGGTTTTCATGGCCAGTTTATGATGCCAATTTGAGACAATATCCTCCCGCACCAAACTGCAGCCCACTGCTTGGGATGAACATTCTAAGAAGAAATCAGAACCAGGTCTTAAAGACTCCCCCATCAGTGCCCTGCCTTAATTTAAAAAAGTCAAAATGCAGCCAGACCTGCTATCCATGCTCACTTCAGACCTTTGTATTTTGTTCTTCGCTAGGCCTCAGCAGCTCTCCCCTAAGGCATCTTCTGACTCTCACCCTCACCTACTAACAGCCACTATGCAAAAGGCCACTCCCTCAGTGAGGCCTTCCCTGACCACCCCACTTAAAAATCAGAAATTCCTCCCATCTGCTTAGTCCTCGTAACACCCACTACCACCGAACAGTCCATGTACCATACTTGCTAATTTTTTTTTATTCTCTATCCTTCTACCACATCCAGAATATTAACTCCCCAAGGGTAGGAATTTTTATGTGCTTTGTTTCCTGATATTCTCTAGGACCTAGAATATAGCAGTACATATTTGAGGAATGAATCAATTATGTCATTTAATCTTCACAAAGATTACATCTTCTAAGGCTTCTCTTAGGTGTGAATTCTGCCATCAATGTTGTGTCGATCATGAGAAAATAAATAACCTTAGTCCAGGAGTCTGAGACTGCTAGAAACAAATACATACACTGAGAGGCTGAAACAATAGAAATTCATTTTTCACAGTTATGGAGGGTAACAATCTGAGATCAGAAAGTCAACATAGTCGGATTCTCTTGAGAATCCTCTCCTGGATCGCAAAGAGCCTTGCTCTTGCTGTGTCCTCACATGGAAGAAAAAGGGCTGGCTCTCTTCTTTCCCCTTCTGATGAGGATACCGATCCTATCATGGGGACTCCACCCTCATGACCTAATTACCTTTCAAAACCCCCATTTCTTAATACCATACTATTGAAGGTTAGGGTTTTAACATATAAATTCTAAGACACAAACGTACCTTCCGTAACACCAAGTATTCAGTCACACATGTTGGCTCCCTTTCTAAAATTTGTACTATCATTCTAGTGATACTCTACAGATAAGTAAATGGAAATTCAGACAGGTAAATAACTTGCTCAAGGTCACAGAATTCAACTCAGGTCTATCTAGCTCCAAAATTACATGCTTATCAATTCAGTGAATATTTTGTTGATAAAAATAATTAACAGTACTATTATCACACTTTTCATTAGGGAAAATTACTTCCCATCCATTAACTCACTGGATACTCAAAACAGCCCCAAGAGGGTATTAGTAAATACATCATACTCCCACCTGCCTCACAAAAGCAAAACTGGAGAGTCTGAGAATTGAACAATTTGTCCAAGGTCAGCCCACCTAGAAAAAAGAGATCAAGGGGGCATTACAAAAAGCTCATTGCCACTGTCAATGCCTTGGCCAAAGTCACCCATTTATACAACCAAATGACATGACTCCAAGTCTAGCAATCCTGTACGAAGTCAGGCTAACTTATGGGATTCTTCATACACATTAATTTCTTCTATTACATGTAAATATTTACATCCAAGCTGCAGGTCCAATCTCAAAGTGTAAGAGACACGACTGTTCCCTATTTGAGTAAACAGGACCAGGGCAGGGGACTCAGCCCCAGTGCAATGTTTCCTGGAAGGGGGCGGTAATGTGTTTTAGCTCCAGGGGGTGGCAGCAGTGACAGAAAGAACAAAGTGTTTAAATTTGGACATAGGAACTCCTACGGCAGTTTGTGGGAACAGTTATGGATTGTTCTATACAATACCAGCACTCATGATGAGATAGGGCAAAAATTTTATACGTGAGTAAAATCCAGAAGGATTTTTGAACACATTAGAGAAGGCAGACACTACGAAAGTCTAAGGCTAGATGTATTGATAATACAGACCTTTGGGGGACTAAGGTTTGTCCTTTGGAAAGCTATTTGGGGAAGGATGCATTAACCAAGTCTCAAACCATCAGTCAGGAATAGACTCCACACCCCAGATGGCACCAGCTTTTTTTTTTTTTTAATATTTTATTTATTTATTTGACAGACAGAGATCACAAGTAGGCAGAGAGGCAGGCAGAGAGAGAGAGAGGAGGAAGCAGGCTCCCCGCTGAGCAGACAGCCCAATGTGGGGCTCGATCCCAGGACCCTGAGATCATGACCTGAGCCGAAGGCAGAGGCTTAACCCACTGAGCCACCCAGGTGCTCCTTTTTTTTTTTTGACAGAGATCACAAGTAGGCAGAGAGGCAGGGAGACAGAGAGGGGAGGAAGCAGGCTCCCTGCAGAGCAGAGAGCCTGATGTGGGGTTCGATCCCAGGACCCTGGGATCATGACCTGAGCTGAAGGCAAAGGCTTTAACCCACTGAGCCACCCAGGCACCCCGGCACCAGCTTCTGATTGCCTGTTCACATGTGCTTTCTGATCACCCCACCCCCATGTCACTTATATGTAAGTTCCTTGAAGGCAAGGACTAGGCTATGTTTCTCTTTGTATATCAAGTACCTAGCACAAGACCAACTGTACATGATAATTATTTGTCAAATAAAATTAAACAAGTAAGATTTTTATCATAGCATTTGTATAGGCGTCTAAGCTCCTTTAACTAGCCAACCATGAACTTCCATACAAACAAATATTACTCTTTATTTTGTATTCCCAGTTTTAGCCCTGGGCCTGCTACATTATAAGCTTTCTAAAAATTTTTGCAATGAATGTTTGGATGGATGAATGGATGTTACCAGAGTTTCTTAACACAATCCATTTCCTTAATGGGGTGCAATATTTTAAGATACAGGACACTTAGCACCCAGATCTTGATTCCTAATGCCACTCCTTAATAAAACAACCAGAGATTCTTGGAGATATGATTCTCGGCTCATTCTGGGGCAGGCAACATTCAAGAGGAGTCTGGAACATCTTATAGTGTGGGAAAGTAAGAAAGTAAAAAAAAAAAAAAAAAAATGATGGAAGTGTGTCAAAGGGACTCGGGAGTCGATGATAAAGCCCCAATGGCCAAAACAATTTAAGCAACCCAATAAATAAAGAAGTATTGGATTATAACCTAAAATATAAAATGAATATTGATGAGTCCATACTGACATAAATGCCTGAATAATTAAGTTGGAAAAAAGAGAAGAATATTCTATGCCTAAGAATTCTAAGTAATTTGGTGCATCTGGTTGGCTCAGTCAGTAAAGCATGAGACTCTTGATCTCAGAACTGTGAATTCCAGCTCTCACATTGGGGGTAGAGATTATTCAAAAATAAAACCTTAAAAAAAAAAAAAAGAATTCTAAGTAGTTTGTACTGATAACTCCACCCTGGTGGTGGTGGAAGATAACTTCCCACACTCTAAGTGTGGGCTGGGCAGAGTGACTTCCCTTCAAAATAGTATGTAAATGGGGCAGATACAAGAGTAACTTCACAGTGAAGAAACAGGACACACACTACCTCACTGAACGGATCAAGGTTAACTACCATAGTGACACCATGTTGATAGGATGTACACTTGATATGATGTGATGAGAATGGCACTTTTATATCTGTGGTCTTCCTCCCCAAATCCCATAACCCCCATCCAATCACAGGAAAAATATTAGACAAATTGAAGGATATTCAAAAACAAAACAAAAAACATCTGACCACTACTGAAAACCATCAAGGCCATTAAAAACATGAAACTTATCATATCCAAGAGGGTAAATAAGTGTGATGTGGTATCCTGGATGGAATCCTAGAACAGAAAAAGGACAGCATGGAAAATCCAAGAAAATCTGAGTAAGTTAGAGTCCCTCTCAAATGTGTCAATAGTGGTCAGTTGTGAAAAATGTACCATATTAATGGAAGATGTTAATAAGGGGGGAAACTGGGTGTGATGCATATGGGAAATTTCTGTACGATATTCACAACTAAAACTAGCCTAAGAAAATCAAAAGTTCATTTTTTAAGAAGTATAGGAAAAAGAGATATCACATACTTAAAATGATACTCCAACACTCAGTCACAAGAGGATTTGGTAAATTCAGTCTCCAAAGACATGAGTTACTAAGGACTTCATTTCTGCCATGATGCCTCTACAATCAAGCCCTCTAACAGAGCAATGAGATGGCCACTACCACCCACTATGTTCATCATTTCTAGGTCCTCTGGTGACATTCTGTCTGCCCTCCCCCATAGTCCTTATCAGAACTGACCACAAAGTAGGATTTGTAAGGCCTTATCTCTAAAGTCACTTCTCTATGATTGACCTGGTTAGTGAAATTCTTCCTACTCTGAATTTCTTTCCCCTCGAAGCCAAGGTCGAACTCTTAGTAAGTACTCTGGCCTCTACTGGCCTGTGTTAGCATTCCCTTCTCTTCCAATGACCGCCTCCCTCTCCCCTTCAAGTTCCATAATCACTACTCGCCTCTCTGAATACACCCTGAGAGACCAAAATAATAGTTGAGACTGGGGGTTGGCCAGGCATGGGAAGGAGGGTTGGACAGGTGCAGAAACCCAGCTGCTGGGCCTACCTCAGACTTGGCCTTTTCTTTCAATGATCTGAGTCATTTCCTCTGGCCCCTCTTTATCCAATTGAGATGAAAATGTGCTTTTCTATTTGAGTCTCAGTGCTCCTTTGGTGTCTAAAGTCTACCTTTATCCTTTTGGATTCGTCACTGATTCTGAAGGGAAAGATAAAGTTAAGCCCATGGAGCCTGCCTAAGGCCTCAAACTACTCAGCATGGCAGGAGGCCCCAGTAAAACCCTTTCTCCCTCTTCTCCTCGAGGTAAGCCTGTCCATCAACAATTACCCGCCATTTGTAGAGCTGGTGGCGCAAACACCTTCCCAAACCCCCAAACTGCAAAGCAGCCCCCTTAGAAACCTAGGTATTTGCAAGCACCATCACAGAGTAGAATTTCTGGAATGGAAGGAGGTATCATATTTGAATCATATTTGAATGCATTCCTCAAGCAACACTCATTAACATGGGAAGCCCATTTATTTCAGACCAGCCAGTTCTCAAACTGAGAATTCCTGCTTTATTTCACTTTGATGCAACTCTAAATTAGATTGTAAACAAGGACCTGTGAGGAAACAGAATCAAACGCAACTTTCATAATTATTAGAAGCGTTCACTCTCATTAACAAGGGGTAATTGTTTCTGTTTTGTAAATTGATCTGAGATGAAAGGAGTTAGTTAATAATTTATACTGTACTATGGAAAGGGGGCTGTGAAAAGACTCTACGGAAGGATTTGAATTAAACAGCCTTTCACCCTTTTAATATCTCACAAGAGATTCTTCTGCACTGGTTCATTTAATTTAGTGGACACCGCAGTGTGGCCCATTGATTGTGGACAAAACTTGTGAAGGGCCTGGTGTGCACCCCTGTTAAAACGTGGGAAGAGAGTAAAGTTGGATGTGAATTAATTTGATTCTGTACATAATTCTTTTTGAATGGGATTCTGTGTCCCATTGCAAAGGCATGAAAAAAGGAGACACTGAGTTTGATTGCTCAATATTCATCTACATTTTCCTCTCTATGGGCACAATATGCTTGGCTTAATTAACTTTTCTCAAAGGTGAAGCAGTGCGCACCATCTGCTGTGAGACAATCACATTTGTATGCCTCTCAGAATAATCCCTTTACTACTGAAAACAGCTATCATATAGTAGCCAAAACCCAAACTTTCAAACATTTTTGGCCTGGGAGCGAAAGACCAAATCCATTCTGGTCCAGAAGCACAGGGCTGGGAGACAGCGCGGAGGAGAAGCCGCGGTTGGTGTTTTGTTACAACTCAGCTCCTTGCTAGCGAAGGATTTTGAGTTTGCCTTGTCTTCCCTACGCCACCAAATTAAAAATTCTCCATGCTTCGTTTAAAGCCGGGCCCAAGAACAACTGCACAGCGGGGGCATCCTCCTTCTCTCCTACCTCTTAATTTCAAACCTACGCAAGAATAGGAAAGTGCACCGTGAAAAGAATCATCAAGTCACTCAAAATCCCAACGCAAAATATTGAGGCAAAGTTTAGCCATTTAATTTTTTAATCAAGCCTCAAGGACCACACAGTGTTATCAAGGGCCTGCTGAACTTGCTCGAAAGCTGGGTCATTATTTGATCTTTGTGGCTGGTAATCTGATTATCTCATTGTGGAGGTAAACTTCAGACCCAATCTTGTTAGCAGCTGGCGAAGTTGGATTACTACAGCTACTGAACTGGAAAATGAACTGGGCAGTCCAGCTTTAGCCTGGCTCTCTTTGAGCCCATAGTTGGCTACTGCAGGGTATATACTTGTATGTCTGAATCAGCACTTGATTCCAGAATCTCACACGGCACTGTAAACATATTCTCAAACGACAACACTGAGCTAAGACTCCAAAACGCCCGCACGCAGTCGCATACACACACCTATATTGCAGAGCCCACGCGAGTGCGCGCACACTACGCACCCTCCTCACCCCCCAGCTCCAAGGGATCCAACACAGGTAACGGCTGTTCAGAAAAGGAGATGGCCCAAGACATTTAAGGAAGGAAATTAATGAGCAGCCTTCTTGGCTTTCAGATTCACAACTCAACAGAGTTGCTAAAATATGCAAATACTCACAAGAGTTGTGTGGTCCCTGCTTAAGACACTCACAGTTTTGCTTGTGGTCTCACTGAGGCATTGACTGCTTTTACAGTGAATGCCCAGCCCCGTCAAAGCCCAGAAAGTCTTGAAACATAGCTTGAAAGAGTTCAAAGGCTCTAAAAGACAAAAAAGGACTAAGCTGGGATTTTTATGTACACTGAAAAGAAGAATAAAATATAAGTTCCTTAATGCAGGCTGTTATGGCAATGTTCCTCATATCAAAGCATTATGGTGCTACGGAAGAGTGTTGAAAATTTTCTTGCACACCATATGCAAAAGAGAAATAGGAACAATTTAGGCCGGCGGTGATTTTGTGACATGAAACATTGAATGCTCTTTTTTGACACACTATTGAGTGAACAAGGAATTCAAAGAGTTTGAACTGGAACAAGTTTTCTGCCTCAATAACCCATAATCAGCCCCAAAGAACTGAGTACTCCTCAGAGTAGTGGCCTGCTCTCAGGCTGCCCATGGTGGGGCTTGCTGGCTATTATAACATGCATCAAAGCAAGAGCTCTTATGTTGGCTTTCCTCTTATCAATTCCGCTAAAACCTCAAGTCTTTGGTGCAATTTCTGAAACCAGAAAGCCGATCGACAGCATTCCCAAATATCAACATCTCCCACAATCATCACAGAACCACATTAGTATATGGAGCAAGTTAGACAGCAAGGCAACGAAAAAAGAAGGCATCTTTGCTGGGTGTGTGATACCGCAGACGTTATTTACTGGCACGTACAATGGTCCTTGATTATTTCCAAAGTCTGGTGAATGAGGCAATCTTGCTCTACGATTCGAGTAGAGGCAACAAAGTGGATTTTACAAGAGATTGCTTGCTTGGAAAAGAAAAGCCTTTCTCTCTCTCTTTTTTTTTTTTTTTTTTTTTTTTGCTTGGGAAAAATAGCCAGATTTTAAAATGCATCTTTGCATTTTAATTTATTTTAATTATTTTCAGGAAGCTGAATTCATTTTTGTGGTTTTTTTCCTCCAACAAAATTTTCAGTTTAGCCAGAAAATGTGTAGAAATTCTTAATATTTACCAAAATTCTTGATATTTACCACAAAAAATCTGCCATTTATGTAATGATTGTTTCCTAGCATCCAACAATTCAATTTCAGAAGCATGATACAGAAATGTGGAAATACACCATTAATGATAAGTACTCCTTTTTGACAGTCTTTTAAGACAAAAGCCTACTTCTCAGCACGTTCAACGATAACAGAGTTTATTGTGACTAAACCATCATCATCACAAGGTAATAAACCATGCTGATTAACTATAGGCAAAACAATAATCTGGTCTATTTCTAAACAAATCGCTATGCTGTTTTATAGGACTAACTGTGTCTATGTTTTAAAAGCAGTAACCAGTTTTTGGAATAATAACCAATTTCTTAGCCTGACAAGGACAGGATCTGTTTGAGCAGTGCAATTTAACAAATCTGAAGCAGGGAAACTGAGGGTAATTTTTTTTTTAATTGCTATTTTCCATGAGAATTTTCAGCCAAGGTATACATGCCCAAGTCAAACCCAGAACTACTACCTGCCACAGTCAGCTCCTCGCACACATTGCTAGGAAAAATGTTCTTCTCGTCTTCAAAAAAGCACACCTTCTCTTTTCAGGTTATTCAGCAGGCCCCCGAATTACATTGGATGGTTTCCCAAGAAAGGCGGAGAAGGAAGGATAAATTCTTAGGCCTAAATTTAGATCTGAATTTACAAGGAACACCTTTTAATTAAGCATGACATTTGACACAATCAATTTTGAAGTTACCTGCACACCTTCACACCTATAAAAATTGTTGTAAATCCTCGGTGCAACTTAACAGACAGCATCCGGCATGCACAGCAGCCTCCCGGTGACAGACACAGCCAGGAGAGATTTTGTTGTTGCTTTTTTAAAGAATGTGGATATGGTTTATTTTCTTGTTTTTTTTTTTTTTAAACCTTTCCATAAAATGCTCTAAATCCTTCCATGTTAGCACACAAGTATATTACCAATCTTCCTATATTTTTTTGACCTTACAGAGATTTTGCCACCCAATGCTACAATAAAATTTATCCACCCACTAGAAGAGATAGATAAAAATAAAGGTGATAATAAAAAAATAAAGGTGATAAGACATATTCATGGGAAATGTTAGAAGTCATCAAATGTAGTGCTCCACTTATAAAAACATGTAATTTAATATTACAAGCTTAAGATAACAAATATAAAACTTGTTTTTCTATTTATTATCAATATCTTGATAATAGAATATGCATTTAAAATAAATACACGGGAATGAGAAGTGCAGCATGGGCAGTCAATCTAAAAAATATAATGAAGAAATATACAGAGGAAAACTAAGAATATAGCTTCCATTTGCTAAGTTCTGGTAACATAATTCAAGATTCTGAAGATCATTATATGAAAACAACTCTATCAAAACTCTGTCTTATAAAATAGGTGGGGCAAAGCAACTATGCCTTACGAGTAAAAAATGGATAAAACTGGGGTGTCTGGCAGGCTCAGTCAGTACAGCATATGCAACATAGGTACTGCCTCTTGATCACAGGGTTGCGAGTTCAAGCCCCATGTTGGGTACAAAGATTAAAAATAAAATCTTCACAATTAAAAAAAAATGGATAAAGCTTTTTTTTCCATATAAGGAAATATACCTATTTTTAAGTCGGCATAGTAGTTCCTCTCCATTCCTTTGCCTGTGTGCAAAGTAAAATAAATGTAATTAATGGAATTGAATCATATAAGTGTTGCTCTTCAGATATTCACCTTAAGAGGTCACCTTCATTCCAACAGTCCTGTCATTGCTCAGAGCATATTCTGCCACTACTCTGAGAAATGCTTTAGAGACAGTTTACAAAATCCAAGAAAACAGATTACTACTGTGTAATAGTCAATAAGTCAAATCTTTTAAAAAGCTTAAATTATTCTATATACTTTGAATACCTTTCCAAATTATTCACCCTTTGGTCCTGAATGACTCAATGGTTTCCAAAACACCAAATCCTCTTGTAGAGAATGACGACGTACCACATTCAAGGATTTCAGAGTGATGTTGCAGTTTCCGACAGCAATTCCCAAACACGAGTGATGAAATTGTTTGAATGAGGATAACAGACTTCAGTGGAATAAGTATACAACCATGAAAGTTACAGCTTTGACAAGGTCATGTTTCTTATGATCAACTCTTCATATGGATACACAGGTACTTAAGGACCTAATGTATTATAAAGCACTAAAAAACTCAGTAAATGATAGCTATCACCATTATATTGTATAATGAAAGAGTTTCAGCAATGGCAACTATTCTCTCTCTACGGGATTGAAAAGACCAAATAATAATGAACAGACCTCAGTCTACTGTCCATATGGATGAATACAGTTTGGGGGGTTTTATGTTACAATATAAAGGAGCTAACTCTTGTCTTTGGCTAGTGGAATGCCTCCAACCTATTCACTGGTTTGTCGGTTGACTGTTGTAATTCCCCATAACTGTCATATCATTTAAAGCTTTCCATCAGTAGAAGTATCTCGTGTTTTCTTGATATCTTCAGCATGCAGTCCTTAAATTCTGTTTCTATACAGTGTGAGTCACTTATTTGGAGATCATGCTACCAGGTCACATTGTATCATTTTTTGACAAAAGTCATTGCAAAACTAATGATGGCAGATACAGCGTGTTTCTGAGTAAGTTAGTGAGTAGTTACTGTGGTGCTCCATGAAATCTCTTTGTCAGAGCTGATTTACCCATCCTCCCAGCTACCAGGGTATGAGGGGTATAGAATTTAAGTCAATGGTAAAGATCCCAGTAAGCAATGCTGACACCCCCCTAGTTCAGGTCCTGGAAGTTTGGAAAATCAGTGGCTCACACTAAGTAAATTACAATTCCAGAATTGGGGGCGCCTGGGTGGCTCAGTGGGTTAAAGCCTCTGCCTTCGGCTCAGGTCATGATCCTAGGGTCCTGGGATCAAGCCCCGCATTGGGCTCTCTGCTCAGCCAGGGAGCCTGCTTCCTCCGCTCTCTCTCTCTGCCTCTCTGCCTACTTGTGATTTCTATCTGTTAAATAAATAAATAAAATCTTTTTAAAAAAAAAAAAAAAGAAAGAAATTCCAGAATTGTTGTAATTTGAAAAAAGGGAATTGCAAAAATCATAGAAGTAGATATGCTAAAATGGATATACCACTTAAATCTAGAAAATCCCCAGCCAATGATGTTCAAGGAAGGGCCCAAAGTACACTCCATTTACCAAAGTTACTGGTATGGAATGTGCTAGGCAAAGAGACACCAGCATTATTGAGCAGTTTAGTGGTGCACTCCATAGGCCAAGGTTAGTGGCAAGAGATACTGTTAGAAGAACAGAGATTCCAGAAGCCTGGAATAAAAGAACTTATAACACTCAACCATCCCAAGGAAAGTGAGTCCAATTATTGTGATGGTTACACTGGAGTGACATCCAGGACACCTCAACCTCCAGAGAGATATGGAGAAGATTACTGGAACACAGTGTTCACAGGGTCAAAAAGGTGAGCAGGCAACAAAGATATTGCTTAATTTATGCAATAAAGGATAGATAATCAGGAAACCAAGAACAGCCACCCTAGCAAAAATCACAGTTTCTCATCTAGACCTGAGCCAGTTCTCAAATCCAGAACCTCTTGGCTAAGAGATAGGCCAAGCCCGTGTTAGGATGAACCCTGCAACACTCTATCAGATGTATTCAGTAGTAATTCTCCAGTCTTTTCCTAATAAATGTATGGCTGTTTCCTTGGATAACCATGCAATGGAAAAAGGAGAATACTCAGATCTTTTGAGAACTGCTGGGCACAGGGTATAAAAGACACTGATATCCAGGGAACCCAAAGCACCATCATGGTTTTTTTCTTAGAGTGAGGACATAAGGAAGCACTTTAATAATATGGAATTGTAGCCAAGCTCTGGCTCATGGTGGGTTTACTCAATCCACTGGATCCTTCAACCCAGTAGTGATCATTTTCTAGACTCCAAATGTATAACTGGACTGGGAATACGTTGTAGTTGGCAGAACCCACATTTTGACTCCTTGACCTGTGAGGTAAGAGCTATTCTAAGACAGAAAACAATGCAAAAGCCTCAGAAACTGTCCTCCTGTCTAGCCAAGGTAGTAAATCAAAACATCACATCCTAATGGAAATGACAATATTAGTACCATGCCAAAGATTTAAAGACTATAAAAGTGATGGTTCCCTTGTATCTCCATTTAATTCACCTATCTGGCCCCTAAAAAATCCAAAGGATCACAGTGCAGAATAGTAAAGGGCTACAAACATAACCAAGTAGTAGCCATAACTGCTGTGCCAAATGTGGTATCTTTGCTAGCACAAAAAAACACAGCCTCGGGCCCTTGGTATAAGGCTACTGATCTTAGGAATGTATTCCTTTCCATTCCTATAAAAAGAAGATCAAAAGTAGTTCACATTCTCATGGGACTGACAACAGTATACATTTATAGTCTTGCCCTAGGACTATGTTAACTCTCTGTCCCCATGTAATAATCTAGTCCAATGAGACCCAAATTGTCTAGACCAGTAACTCTCAACCAGGAGAAATTTTGCTCCAAAGAAAACATCTGGTAATGTATGAAAACATTTTTGCGTGACACAGCTAAGGGAGGCAATAAGTATGGCTACTGTCCTCTTGCACATGGAGACAAGGGATGCTGCTAAACATCTTAAAATGCACAGGACAGCCCTCCCACAAGAGACCACGTGCCCAGGGTGGCAGAAACAAAGATATGCCATCTGCAGTAGAGAACTATGCACCACTTAAAAAGCAACTCCCATCATGTTACAGGGCTCTGATAGGGACATCAAGCAACCATGCAGCCAAAGCTTCCCATCACGAGCTAATGACAAAAATCATTAGGTTGAGAAGGCACAGCAGCAATCCAAAGTAAGACAGAAGCCATACATTCAGCATTGGAAATAAGGAGGGCCAGAAATCATATGTAAGCTGCATCAACAGGTAAGTCACACCCTGCCGGGTTTCCACCAGTATTGCACGGACATCTCTCACCCACTTCTCAGCTAGAGCTGTATGAAATGGGGAGAGGTTACTTGGGACTATCAGATAGGGGGAAAGAAATACCGAATTTGAGTCATAGATGGGTCACCTCAGTATGTGAATAAAAGCCAAAAACAGGCTTCTGTTCTACATCGCCACACTCAGGAGTGATCATGACAGGTAAGAATGTAAAGTCCTCCTACTGGATAGAGCTCCAGGTAGTGTATTTTGTCATTTAGTTCCTGTGACAAGACTGGTAGCCCAGGATAAGAACATACATAGACCCAAAGGCAGCAAAGAAGGTCCTGGCTATTTTTTTTTCCCAGGGAGCTCAAGGGTGGGGAAATGGATTGGAGGATTGGAAACACGGACGTCTAAGGACAAGATATGTGGATGGATACATGAGAGTGGACACAAAGCATGGAGGTTTTTCTATTTCATATTAATTGTCATCAGAGGGCATTTACCACAGAAGAGTTACTAAATAAGCACAGGTGGTAGTACTCAGCCAGTTGACGTCATTTCCCACACTAGTACGAGCATAGTACATTAATGAGCTAAACAGGGTGGCAGGGATGAAGGATATGCATGGGCCCAACAGTATGGGATTCCACTTACCAGGGTTGATCTATTTATCACCACTGCTCTATGTTCAACCTGGCAGCAATGGAGATCAATGCTAAGCCCCTGATATGGCACCATCCCTTGAGGTCAAATATCCCCATAGTGGCAAGAAGACTAGCTGAGAAGTCTTGAACCCCTGAAGGAGTAGAGATACACCTTATACGGGATCAACACTGGAAACAGCTTGTTATCATGGCCTGAGCCAGCACTAATATCCAGGCACTTAGGCAGTACTTGATTCACTAACATGAGTTTCCACAAAACACTGCATCAAACTAAGGGACCTACTTTACAGTAAAGATGTAGCAGTAGACACTTAACTGTGGGATCCATATACCACACTATCCAGAGCCATTGCCTTATAAGGCAGTGGGATGGCCTCTTAAAGATGCAACTAAAGGGATTCCTCTTCCATCTATTATATGGAAAGCTGGAGAGAACATCACTACTACCTAAACAAAAAGAAAAAAAACAGATAAAATACAAAACTATAATTTTCCTTGAACCTACCAGAACTTAAAAAAAGAAAAAAATCATGTGACAACCTAGAAGCTGGCAATATAAAGAAAAGCCTTTGTAAGGTAACTAACACACAACTGCCAGCTCCCTTGTGGCAGAGTATAGGAGGAGAGGTTCAAGGCACCAAGCAAGAATGTACGAAATTTTTAACAAATTGTTAGACTGAGTGTACACAAGTATGAGTGTATAGAATTACTAATCTGTGCAGAAACAAAGAGTTCACATGGCTCTTTGACTGCTGTTATACATAAAACAGATCAAGGGCAGGAAAGAAGACCAAAGCTTCCTGCAGTGGTAGTAGGAGAGGACAGGAACAGCTGCCACAGCAAGAAAGATATAAAGCCCTGTCCCATCCTACTTGCTTACAGGACAAACCTTTAAGCTGCTGGGATAAGCAGCCACCAAGACTCAGGGATACAAAGCCTACCTAAGACCAAAGAAAAATCAGTATACAAGAGAACCTTCCCAGCTCCCACCACCAGGCTAGCAAGTTCTAAGAACAAGCAAAAAACAATCTACCATCATTAAAAGAGAAATATGAAGAAGAGACACTGGTTCACAGCAAAACCCAAAAGCCAAGAGTAGAGTGTGACGATTGACAAAAAACTTTCAGTGAACATAAAAATAGCCCTAGAAGAATTTGAGGACATATGTTAAACCCAGCTCAACTTCTGATTATATTAACTTACCCCAGCACCACATACACAAACTAATGACATATCATTATGAGAGATGTGCAGATTTCCAGGTATAAATAATACTTACCACGGTCTCTGCTAGTCTACATATGATGCCCAACATCCAATCAAAAATTACAAAACACACTAAAAGCAAAAGAAGGGGAGAGGAATGCACTATAAAGAGATAAAGGAATCAACAGAGTCAGACCCTCGAGGCACCTGTGTGGCTCAGTGGGTTAAGCCTCTGCCTTCGGTTCAGGTCATGATCCCAGGGTCTGGGATCGAGCCCCACATCAGGCTCTCTGCTCGGCAAGGAAGCAGGCTCCTGCTTGCAGGGAAGCCTGCCTCTATGCCTACTTGTGATCTCTCTGTCAAATAAAATAAAAATCTTTAAAAAAAAAAAAAAACAGAATCAGACCCAGATGTTAGAACTATCACAAAACTATCAGACTAGGATTAATATAGGAAAATCTTTGATAGAAAAGGTGGACAACATGCATATGGCAAATTTCAGCAGAACTGGAAGCTGTAAGAAAAATAGAAATGTTGTAAAAATTAAAATCTGGTATTAGAGATGAAATAAGCTTTCCACAGGCTCATCAACAGAATCAACACACCCAAGGAAATAATCCGTGGACTTAAGGATAGGTCAAGAGATATTACCCAAAAATCAAAGGAAAAAGCACGAATAAAACAGAACATCTAGAGATTTGTGGAACAATAACAAATGACCTAACATACCAGAAAAGGAAGACTAAAACAATCTGGAGAAATATTTGAAAAGATGACACCCAAGAATTTTCTAAAAATCATGAAAGATGGCAAACCATAAATCAAAAAAACTCAGAAAACCCCCCAAAAGCATGAACACTAAAATAGTCTCTTCACTCACACTCACACACACAGAGGCACACACTTCCAAGCACATCATATTCAAACTATTGAAAACCAAAGAAAAAGAGGAAATTTGGAAAGCAAAAGAAAGCTGGAGGAAAAAAGACCCTAATATATTGAGAAAAAAGACATTAAATATACCATACTTTTTATCATAAACTATACAATCCAGAGGTCAACAGACTGACATCTTTAAAATGCTGAAAAGGCAAAATAATAACAACAACCTATTTCCTCAGAATCCTACACACAGTGAAAATATCTTCCCAACAAAAGCTGGTGGCTCAGGTCAATTAAGAGTCCAACTCTTGGTTTCAGCTTAGGTCATGATCTTATGGGTTGTGGGATCCAGCCCCATGTTGCTCTCTCCATTCATCCAGGAGTTTCTCTCTCTGCCCCTCCCCCCACTAGTGTGCACACTCCCTCAAATCTTTTTTTTTTTTTTAAGATTTTATTTATTTGACAGAGAGATCACAAGTAGGCAGAGAGGCAGGCAGAGAGAGGGGGGAAAGCAGGTTCCCCACTGAGCAAAGAGCCCAACGAGGGGCTCCATCTCAGGACCCTGAGATCATGACCTGAGCCAAAGGCAGAGACTTAACCCACTGAGCCACCCAGGCATCCCACACTCTCTCAAATCTTAAAAACAAAAACGGAGGGAATTCATTACCAACAGACCTGCACTGTAAGAAATCTCCTATTCCTTATTACTGAAAAACTAAAAAACATCAGAAATTTGAATCCACATAATGAAATTACATCTCTAGATATGACTAAAATAATGGTAAATGTAAAAGATTTTTCTCATTAGCTCTAAAAGATAACTTTCTAAATTTAAAATACTAGGAGTGAATTGAGAGTTAACAGTGCATGTAGAGAGTTTACAGTATATGTAAAAGTAAAATACAGGACAACAATTATGCAGAAGATTGCAAGGAAAGAGGGACAGATTAGGAGTATACTGTTGTAAGGTTTTCATACAATGTGTGTATTGGTATAATATTTCAAGACAGAATGTGATTATTTAAATATGTAGGGGCGGCAGGGAGATAGGGGAAACAGGTGAAAGCGATCAAGAGTATGCTTGTCTTGACCAATGACTAATGTATAAAACTGTCGAATCACTATATTAGATACCTGAAACTAATATAACACTTTATGTTAATTATATGAATAAAAATTAATTAAAAGATAGGCTGAAGTGGCTATACTAACACCAAAGAATGCAAAACAAGGAATATTACAAGGGATTAACGAAGACATTAAATGATAAAAGGGTCAATTTACTAAGAAAGAAAAACATTGTTTTTCTAGATATTTACATACCTAACAGCTGAGCTTTAAAATACATAAATAAGCAGGGCGCCTGGATGGCTCCATTGATTGAGCAACTGCCTTCGCCTCAGGTCATGACTCCAGAGGACTGGATCAAGTCCCATGTTGGGCTCCCAGCTCCACGGGGAGTCTGCTTCTCCCTCTGACCTTCTCCCTTTTCATGCTCTCTCTTACTATCTCTCTCTCAAATACATAAATAAAATCTTTTTAACTAATTAATTAAATACATAAGCAAAAACAGACAGAGGTAAATGGACTGACAGAGGTAAAAGGACAATCAAATCCACAATTATAGACAAGGACTCCAACACCAGTGACTTCAACAGTAATTAAAAGAACAAAAACAGTATTGCATGGAGCACTGGGTGTGGTGCATAAACAATGAATTTTGGATCACTGAAAAAAAATTTTAATTTAATTAAAAAAACACAAAAACTAGAAACTCACTAAGGATACAGGAGTCAGGAGCAATACTATTAACCAACATTATATTATTGATACCCAACACCAACAGAATATACGTTCTTTTAAACGCACATGGATCATTCACCAAAAAGTATTCCAAGCTATAAATCATGACCCGCCCCCCAAATCTGAAACAATTGGAATGACATCAAGTATGTTCTCTGGCAATGACAGAATTAAACTAGAAATCAAAATCAGACATATACCTAAAAATTCCCCTCAAATATTTGGAAATTAAACAATGTACTTCTTTTTTTTTAAAGATTTTTATTTATTTATTTGACAGAGATCACAAATAGGCAGACAGGCAGGGAGACAGAGTAAGGGGAAGAAGCAGGCTCCCTGTGGAGCAGAGAGCCCGATTCGGGTCTTGATCTCAGGACCCTGGGATCATGACCTGAGCCGAAGGCAGAGGCTTTAACCCACTGAGCCACCCTGGTGCCCCAAAAATGTACTTCTTAATAACCTACTGGTCAAAGAGAAAATCCAAAGAGTAATAAGAAAATATTAAGTAAATGAAAACAAAAACACAACATAGACACTTTGTGAGATGCAGCAAAAAGGCATAAAGAGAAAGGTATAGTATTAAATGCTTTCATTAGGAAAAAAAAGGAGGAGGGGTCTCAAATCAATGATCTAAGCGTCTATTGTAAGAAAGAAGAAAAAGAAGTGCAAATTAAACACAAAGCATGCAGGAGAAAAAAGCAGAAACCAATAAATTTGAAAATGGAATAAAAAGCCAAAAAAAGAAAGAAAAAAAAAACAAAGCTAATTCCTTGAAAAGATAAAATTGATAAAACTCCCACCAAACAAATTCAGAAAAAATGGAAGAAGATGCAAATTACCAATATCAGAAATAGAAGAGGGGATATCACTATGGATCATACAGTCATAGGAGAATAAGTGAGTATTACAAAAAAACTTGTGGCCATTTATTTCACAAAAAAAGATGAAACAGAGCCCTTAAAAGACACAAATTACCAAAGCTTACTCAAAAAAGAAATAGATAATTTGAATCTTCCTACCACCTACCAAAAAAATAAATTTGTAGTTTAAAACTTCCTACGGAGAAAACCACAGGCCCAGATGGCCTTACTGGCAAAAATTTCTCAAACTCTTAAGAAAGAAACGGTATCAAAAATGTCAATTCTGCACAAACTCTTCCAAAAAATAGAAGAGAAACGAGCACTTCCTGTCTCATTTTATAAGCTACCCATTACCCTGATACACAAAGCAGACAAAGATATTACACCAGACCATTATCTTTCCTGGATATATACACAATGATCATCTCTAAATATGAGCAAATTAAACCCAACAGTACATTTGTAAAATAAACATAGCATGGTCAAAAAAGAGTTTACCCCACAAATGCAAGGCTAAATATTTGAAAAATCAAACAACGTAATTCATCCTATCAAAAGACTAAAGAAACTGTTGGGATCATCTCAGTAGTAGCAGGGGGTTAAAAATCCAATAAAATTCAACGTCCATTCACCATAAAACCCTTCAGCAGACTAGAAAAAGAAATTCCTCACTCTACTAAAGGGCATCTACAAAACACCTGTAGTTACATCACCCGTAATGGTCAAACACCAGGTGTTTCCAGCAGTGCACGGCGTCTTGCTTCAACAGCACGTGGACAGAAGAGTCCCAGGCCCCTTCTTCCGGCCCCCAAGGCCCCGCAACCCCTTTGCCAGTCCCAACCTCAGGAACATTCTTCTCGGCCACTCTCTGGCCCGGGGACCAGCCTGCACGGCGTCTGGCGCTCAGCTCCTGATAGTGGCTCAACCACGAGCCCCCAGACTGGTCAGAATGACTCCCCCCGAGGCCACCCAGCCGTCCACCGCCGGGTCAACGCGCTCCCCGGGGCTCCCGCACCCACCTCTCTCGGGCTTCTCTTTCCACCGCCAGGATGAGGCTCCGCAGGCTGAGGGGAAGCCAGACGACTTCTCTCCAAGACGCAGAACCGGCGGCCTCCGCTTCGACGTGCAGAAGCAGAAGGCGTCAAGTCAAGGGGCGTGAAGCCTGGGACGCCACGCCGGGCGCCAGAGGCCTGGGCCCGACCCTCAATCCCTCCCTTTGTGTCTGGGTTCCGCCCGCGCAGGCGCCCATCTCGGCTTCCTGCAGAACCGCCGCCTGGGTCCGCAGGTGAAGCTCATCCAGGAGGTGGCGACCACCTGGCTCAGGCCGGGCCGGTGGGCGTCTCTTCCGAACGCCCACCTCCAACACAGTTAGGAGCCTCCAGACCGCCGCAAGGTTGGGGGCACCTCTGGCACCCCACCCCTGGTGTCAGGGCCTCTGGCTGAGGCTCTCCCTGCAGCGGCTAGGCAGTTTTTGACCACCCTGGAGCCCCCCAAGCCTGGAGCAAGCAGGAACAATAAAGCTTTTGTACGTGTGTGTACACGTACACGCACACGCACACACACACACACACCACCACCACCACCCCCGAAAACTGAAAACTGAATTTTTAAAAAAGTACCATTTACAGTATCACCAAAAACATGAACTACTTGGGTATAAATTTAACAAAATATGTACAGATGTTGCAAACTACAAAATATTGATGAAAGAAAGAAAGACATAGCTAAATACAGATACACAAATTTAATGATTAGGAGATTCAATATTCTAATGTGTCAACTCCTACCAAATAGATTTACAGATTCAAAACAATATCAAATCAAAACCCCAGCAGGATCATTAGAAATCTATAAGCTGATTCTAAAAATATAGATGAAGAAATATATAGATCTAGTCCCCTTCTCTCAATTTGGGACAACCATGAAGGACCATCTGGTTTCAGAGCTCCCAGTAAAGTTTACTGAGGCCTCAGCTGCAATCATACTGGGGGGCAATCTACCCTGCTGCCCAAGCCCATCTCCCACACTTCCTTATGGGGGTGTCTCCTGAGACCAAGCCCAGGGACCTTCTATATACAAACCTTCCCCTCTGAGTCAGTTTCCAGGGAACCCAACCTAATTCAGTAGGTTTGAACTAGTTTGTATAAATGAAAATGTTGAATATTTAAGGGATGATTTGATTTCTTTAAAAAAACAACAACAACGTGACACATGAAATGTGTCATGTCAATTTAGGAAAATTATCTACGAATTTAGCTGTGATTCCTGAAGAAGCCCATAAAAAATGTATGTAGATGGGCTCCTGGGTAGCTCAGTGGGTTAAAGCCTCTGCCTTCAGCTCAGGTCATGATCCCAGGGTCCTGGGATCAAGACCTGCATCGGGCTCTCTGCTCAGCGGGGAACCTACTTCCCCCCACCCTCTCTCTGCCTGCCTCTCTGCCTACTTGTGATCTCTGTCAAATAAGTAAATAAAATCTTTAAAAAATAATAATAATTGTTTCAACAGATATCAAAAAAGTATTAACTTTTTATACGATAAAATTTAACAGACAATATAGATTCTATCCATAGGATAGAACGCTCTGCAGCAGTTAAAAATTATAAGTCAACTTTCTGTGAATCAAATGAAAGGATCTCTAAGATATTTTAAGGGAAAACAGCAAAGATAAGAAAAGGGTAATGTGGATGATGTATGTAAAAATTAAAAATAAACCTAACTTTGGAAGAACCTAACTTTGGAAGAATATACAAGAAACCAGGAACAGGAGATGCCTCCTACAGAGGCCTAGAGCAGAGGCGGGAGGGAGACATGCTTTTCGCTCCATACCTTCTCAGATCTTCAAATTCTGTACCATGCACACATACTACTTTGAGTGAGAATTTCACAATATTTATAATTAACATAAAGTTTTTTAAATATTGAACATGTGAATAAATGAATTATATACATTATCCATCTAAAATTAATACTAGTGAAGTTATAAAGCATGGGCTTTTTTTTTTAAGATAACATTTAAGAGAACATGAGCTGGGGAGGAGCAGAGGGAGCTGAGCAGGGAGCCTGTTGTGGGGCTCTGTCCCAGGACCTCAAGGTCATGACCTGAGTTGAAGACAGATGCTCAACCAAATGAGCCACACAGGTGCTCCTAAAGCTTGGATTTTGAAATAGAATTCCTAGTGGCTAAATCTGCCATTTACAGGATATTGTGGCCTTAGACAAGTCATTTAATTGTTTTATCCTGAGACTTACGTAAAGTGAGGCTTCTAATCTCCACCTTTAAGGTTTATTCAGTGGACCAAATGTAATCCAAACAAAGTGCCCTACAGAAAGCACACAACACCTAGCAGCTACTTCCTCCATCCCTCCTCTCATTAGCTACACTGTTGTGGTCCTGGGATGTGGGAAAACTAGAAGAATTTCTCAGCAGTTATGCTCTCATATGTGATAATGTTTCTGAAGGTCAATAAAACATGAGAACCCCAGTGGTGTTCCCTATTCTTTTTCTACATCCTCCGTGCAGGCAAGGCCAACAGTGAAACATCTCAACCTCAAAGTTCATCTCAACCTCTAAATTCATTAAAATTCTAGAGTAGACACTTACTGACAGAGACTTGGTTTGGGTTCCATCAAAAGCAATCTGAGACAAGCCCATGTGCACAAGTGATTTCTGGGAAAGTGACTGTAAGGAATATGGGGGAGGGAACCAGGACAGTAAGAAAAGAAAGAAGGAAACCTCAAAATAAGTCTGCATTACCCACCTCCCTACCATGGGCAATGAGGAATTGATCAAGTCAGGGCCATTTGAGAAACATACACAATGACCACCCACCCCGAACTCTCTACCCAAAAGACAGGAGGCTGGAGCATTTATCCACTGTGTTCTGTCCCCCATTGGTTGTGGGTTGAGCTTAGGGGCGTTCACATCCCCACACCCTGGGACTTGCACAGGGACCGAACA
This sequence comes from Taxidea taxus jeffersonii, assembly GCA_003697995.1. NCBI lineage: Eukaryota > Metazoa > Chordata > Mammalia > Carnivora > Mustelidae > Taxidea > Taxidea taxus. Next base: position 400,895 of record ML106401.1, read on the forward strand.
GGGTCCTGTGCCGTGGGCACAGAGAAAGCTGATGGGCAGAGAGCAAAAAACACACATGGAGTGTGGTATCGTCAGCACAAGGTGAATGGTTCCTTGAATGGAACTGTCCACTGCAGCTGAGCCATAAACAGAGGTGGGCTGAGGAGACATGACACAGGGTGCCCGAGGCATCTGCTACAGACGTCATCCAGAAACATTCTGGCCAAGTTACTGCTGCTAAAAGAACAAACATGCCCCAAATGTCCCGAATTCTCTTTCTTGTCTTCCTCGAGTATGGAAGTAACAATTACATGTTTACAGCTTGTGGCAAAGCTTCAATGATCCAAATGCTAGGAACGTACTTGTGCATATTTCTTTGACAGGCCTGAGCTGCTGAGCAGCCTGACATTAACTTCTGTATGTTTACTCCCATTAACAACTTTTATGTTATGCTCACATTCCTTAAAAAAGGCTGAATATTCTTATTTCCGATGGCTGATAAATGACATGTTTACCTCTGTTCCCTCCCCAAAATCCAACAATTACAGAATAAGTATGTTTTTTAATCCACCGCTGTACCAGAAGCAGAGGAGATGTGCCACCTGCAAATCAAAACAAGGAGACATTTCTGGAGACTATAAAGCCAATGAGAAAAGGCTGGAGATAGCAGAGTTAGGCTCCTTCTCTGCTATTTGACCTTATTTTCCCTGCCCCAGGAAGAGCTGCAAACATGGCCACTTCCGTTTAAAAAACTAAACTAAATAGAGAACATACCTGAATAAAGAGAAAGGATGCATCTGAAAGAATCAAAAAGTCAAAGAAAAGACTGAAAATTTTTAAAAAGGAAGGAATCTGTGCTACAAGAAACAAAACTGAGCAATAACTGTAAACACATAAGCACTACCGAAACCCCAGCAAATACATCCAACCATATACACAGATGGCTGTTCAAATCAGTGTGGAAAGGATTAGTTGTTCAATAAATGGTGCTGGGACCCTTGGTTAGGTATTTAGGAGGGAAAAGAGTGATCCTCACATTGTTATTCACAAGAATAAATAATTTTCACTTATGATGCATCAAAATTGTTAAATCCAATTATCAGGAATGATGGGAGGCTGGGGGACTTTCTGGCATAAAAGCAAGACATGCAAATTAAAGCAACAATTATATGCCTAGGGAAAAGGGCCCTCAATCATTGTAGTTCCCAGTGAAAATTGATATAAACTTTTTGGGTAGCATCTTGAAAGCAGGTAGCAAAAGTCTTAAAAATGTGTATGCTTTTTTAATCAAGACATTAAACTCCAGAAAACTGTCACAGGGAAATAATTAAAAATGCAAAAAAAATAATTGGCTATAAGGATATTCATCACAATTCTTGCAGGAAAGAACTGACAACAACCCAAGGTGCACCAGTGGTAAATCTGTGAAACAGCAGGATTGCAACAGGATCAAATACTAGTTCATGTGTAAAGACATACTGGTAATGGAAACAAAAAGATTATGAAAGAATATCTACTACCATTCATAACCTGTACCATCTGCTCCGTTCATAAGGGTACACCAAGTATCTAGTACCTAATAAGCTCTCAATAAATATGTTAAGTGCATGAATAGTGAAACATAATTGCATATGCTAAATACATAACCACACAGAAGGATTTAATTACGAAGACTGTGCAATACCAAATGTAACTATACATTTTAATAGTAAACATACTTAAGATAAATTTCCATAATAAAGGAAAATAACTATGTCATAATGTTAAGAGACGACAAATCATAAATACAGTGAAAATATATAGAAAAACAGGCCAGAAGACTGATTTCTTTGAATAACTGAATTACCATTGATTTTATTTCTCTCCTTTCTTTCTATATTTTCCAAATTTGTTGCCAAAGAACATTTTGTAATGGGAAACTCTTTTAAATGAGTAGCATGTTCTGGAATACCATGCATTTATTTAAAATTATATTTTAGAAGAATACTCAAGGTGAGAAAATGTTCGCAGGATATTATTAAATTAAAATACACTGGAAAAACTACATTCAGCTGGATTGCCATTATGTGCATACACACATTCACATACACATACAGAAGAAAGAAGCAGTAAGGTTATATTAAAATCTTAAGGGCTTGATTTCTGGGTAGTATAATTTTTTTCACTTCTTCCTTGTAATCGTATTTTCCAAATATTCTACAAAAGAAAAAATCTTCCTTTTGTAATCAGGAGGAAGGGCAACAAGAAGGGGGATGGAAGAGATGTTTTAGCTTTTAAGAATGAAAAATACATGGATGGGTTTAAGGTCAAGCCATCAATCCTTAACAGATTCTTTCAGCTTTGTGGGAATCCATTCTCAATGATAAACTTATTTTTCCCTCAAGTACATATTTTCTACAACTGTTCATGCTTATGCCTCTGAACACTATTAAAATATTAATGTATTCTTCTCATGTTGTCCTCTCGCGTTGCCCACTTTCTATCTGAGCAATAAATCTATACTTTTCTAACCTCTCAAAGAGTGGGGAAACTTGCCCAAGGTGACACAACTGCTTAGTGGTGGCAAGAGGCCTAGAACACAGTAATCCTGGCTCCCAGTCCACAGCCGTCCTCTTGAGAAACAGGTCTCTGAAATCCATTCCACAATTTTGAAATGTTTGTTCTTTAAGCGATCTCCTTCAAACAGCAACAAGGGAAGTCTTGATATTATGGACCCAACTCCAAGCAGCCTCCCTGCAGTCATCCTGGAGACAGAAGACGCACTAAGATCATCAAACACTGGTGTGGCCCACGGTACTAGGGGCTTAAGAAATGTTGAATCACCATCTTCTGATTGTTATCCTGGTTTATCAGCAGGGAGAAAGCCTACACGATGAGTTACAGAACCAGGGAAGTCTAGCTTGGGCCACCACCTACAGCCTCCTCGAGCATGCTGAAAGTCCCCTGGAATTATGTAAAGCTTCCACAAGCACCAGGAGACTGACACACTTAAGCAAAAACACATAAGCAAGAAATATATCATACACGTAGCATTCTGCCAAGGCCCCTCCCCACAAAAAACAAGACACAAAACAAAACAGATTTCAACAATCATTCAAATCCATAAATGGCATGCCATCTAATAACTTGTAATAGGTTCTAAAATACATCGGCCTTTCAAGTGGTAAATTTCCATTAACTATTAATAAAATAGCATCACTCCCTTTTTAAAAATTCCTCAAGTCTAGCATTTGAAATCTAATTCAAGTCAGAAGTCTTTAAACATCAAATCCAATTGCTCACTCACAGTAAACTCCACGTCCAGAAAGCATCATCTGCCCTAAGTTAGTTAATGAAATATTTGCTGCTGTTTCTTCCCACATAATAAGAAACGCTACGCAACAGAGGATGATTAAAAAATCCATATGCCACACAAGCTTCATGAATACAGCTCTCTCTGTTGCTGCATCAATCACATAAAGAAAACTGATACTGTGACTTGACACTCTTCTTACCTCACCAAAAACCTCTCCCAGCCACCACATACACAAAAAAAGCAGTAAAATCTAATTAACTTCCTCGCGAATTAGTGCACAATTTACATCTCAGTATGTGTATACAGTCCGTTTCAATCTCCATCCAAAAGAAGTAAGAATAGGGGCTTCTGGGTCTCTTTTGCTGTCACTTCTACTACCATAACCCTAATCATGTTACAGAAAGAAAAAACAGCAATATCCTAAAGATTTCCACTGTAAGCTTTTTAATCCATCATTTTTTTTCTCTTTACTCCTAAGATAGAGTTTCACATTTTGGAATTTAAGAGTGCTAAGACGAATATCCTTTTATGCTTAAGGGAAGCAGATTAACTTTTGAGGAAATCACCATTTCTTATTAGAAAGACAAAACAGTGCATCAAGGAAAAATATACTAATTGATGGCTTTCTAAATAAAGCATGATCATTGAGTAAAACTAAATTGGCTGTCTTGTGTGTCAAATTAATCTCTTCATTATGTGGAACCAGGCTGGCTATTTTATGTTTCAATCCATCTTTAAGAACAGTATTTGATTAATCAAGTTAATGATGACAGTTTTTAGCTAGTGACAAATGATACATTTATTCCGGCCCTTTTTCAGATGATACAAGCTATTGTGAGCAAAAGAAAAAGAAGCATCAATTTGGAAGATTGGATTAGTATGCCTAGTCTGAACTTGTCACTTAGTCTTGCTAATGGGATTAGAATTAAAGATCAGTTAATGAGTAAATCTCCACCATAATAGATCATTATCATCAAACATAGGGCATACAAACACTTCCAGATTATTTTACACTGAAGAACATAAAAAAATGCTGCATTGGGGCCCCTGAGTGGCTCAGTGGGTTAAAAAATGCTGCATATTGGGGCTACTTTAAAGTTGGTGGATCTTGGGCGCCTGGGTGGCTCAGTGGGTTAAAGCCTCTGCCTTTGCTCAGATCATGATCCCAGAGCCCCGCATCGGGCTCTCTGCCCAGCGGGGAGCCTGCTTCCCCCTCTCTCTATCTCTGCCCGCCTCTCTGCCTACTTATGATCTCTGTCTGTTGAATAAATAAATAAAATCTTTAAAAAAATAAAAATAAAAAATAAAGTTGGTGGATCTCAAAAACAATGTGACCAAACAATTTCAAGTAAGCTATCAGCAAGATAATTTCAACTAAAATCAGAACTTTTGAAGACGCCTCTTAAAAGTAACTGTTAATACAGAATGACAGGGAACATCATTCTTCCCCCCCACCCACTGCCTTCATTAAAGGTAACTATGTAACTAGTCTTTAGAGTCCAATCTATCTGTTTATAGCAAATTTCTAAAACAGAGGGGATGGCGAACTATAGCCCAGCCTACTGGCCAAATCCAGTTGGCCTCCAGTTTTTGTAAATAAAGTTTTATTGGAACAGTCACCATAGTTCATTTATATATTGTCTATTGCTGCTTTCACACTACCATGGCAGAGCTGAGTCGTTGCAACAGAGAACGTATGGCCTACAAAATCGAAAATATTTACTATATGGCCCTTTACAGAAACTTTGCTAACCCCTGCTCTAATATATTAGTTTTCAAATTTTAGCAGTCGAATCCTTTCAAACGAAATTCTACAAGAAAATAAAGCATCTAGGGACGCCTGAGTGGCTCAGTTGGTTAAGCAGCTGCCTTCGGCTCAGGTCATGATCCCAGCGTCCTGGGATCAAGTCCCACATCAGGCTCCTTGCGTGGCAGGGAGCCTGCTTCTCCCTCTGCCTCTGTCTGCCTGTGCTTGCTCTCTCTCTCTCTCTCTAACAAATAAATAAATAAATAAAATCTTTACAAAAAGAAAAAAGAAAATAAAGCATCTGAATGCAGTATTTCTAGTACACATTAATTTTATAAATTAGGATGTAAAATATTAACTTAATATGAAGTCAATCAACAAGAAGACCCAGCACTTGGGTTGAACACAAAATGAGAAATCAGAAGTGGCAGATAACAGTCACAGTCATAGCAGTATCCCTGCATTTTGTTTTGTTTCATTTTGTTTGTTTTGTTGTATTCTGTTTTGGTGGCAGAGAATTGATTCACACAGATAAATGGTTGTAAATAGTAACAGTTTTTTTAAGGCTCCCTTGCAACCCAGGATACTCAACAATTGAAAGATGATAGACGTCTATTCCAAGGAACTGTGCAAGTTAACCTAGCAGCCCAAGTCAACATGCTGCTGATCTGCAAGTTTTTAAAAATCAGCACCTAACACTTCTGTTACATGTGCTTTTTATTTCTAATTTAAGAACAGATTTTTTTTTTAACATAAAGGAATTTTTAGCTTGCTATGGGAGTTAGCTAAAAAATACATAAAACTGCCTGCCAGTTTTCACTACTTCGTCTGAAAAAATGTTTTTCCCAATTTGAAACATGTGGTTTTAGGAGGAGCTTCCATGTTCCCCAGTGATAACCCAGCCAGCCACAGTGATGGACTGAAGCCAGCCCACACCAGTTCTCAGAATTCTTTGCCTAGGCATCAGAGGGAGGACATCTCCACTTCCTTACAATGGGGAAGTAGGAAGATATGAAGTCTGATGTTGCCAGCAAGATACTTTCCAGTCTTGTAGAAGAACTGGATATAAGAGAATGATATGATACACCAAGAGAAACAGAGGTAAGAGATGGAAAGAGCACTGGACTATGCTTCTAGTTCTCCTTATGACCTTAGCTGCATCTCTGTCTTCCCTCTTTGTGGTTTGATTACGAAAGCCAATAAATTCCTACCCTCTGTGTCTGAAGCTGTTTGAGCTAAGTTTGAGTTGAGTATTCTGATACACACACACACACACACACTCACAAGCACAAATGTCTTAATTGCAAATGGAGGGATAAAAAGTCTGGAAGGACAACTATGATAATGTATACCTGTCATTTTTTCTGGCTGCCCATTTCATGAACTCCTTTTCTAAATTTCTGTAATCCTCCTCTTCCATATAAGTCTTAATGGGAAGAATCAAGTTTCACTATATAATCTGAAATGATAATAATAATAGCTAATATTTTATATATTTATTATCATCAGAAACTTTTTAATTTCTTTAAAGATTTTATTTATTTGAGAGAGAGAGAATGAGTGAGAGAGAGAGAATGAGCGAGAGAGAGAAGGCATGAGAGGGGGGAGGGTGAGAGGGAGAAGCAGACTCCCTGCCAAGCAGGGAGCCCGAGCAGGGCTCCATCCCAGGACTCCAGGATCATGACCTGAGCCGAAGGCAGTCACCCAACCAACTGAGCCACCCAGGCACCCAGAAACTTTTTTATTTAAATTCAATTAGCCAACATGCAGAATATCATTAGTTTCAAAGGTAGAGTTCAGTAACTTGTCAGTTGCATACAACAACCAGTGCTCATTATATCACATGCCCTCCTTAATATCCATTACCCAATTACCCCATACCCCCACCCACCATTACCCCATCCCCCCACCCACCTCCCCTCAAGCAACCCTCAGATTGTTTCTTATAGTTAAGAGTCTCTTATGGTTTGTTTCCTTCTCTGATTTCTTCCCATTCCATTTTTCCCTCCATTCCCCTGTGATGTTACACACTTTTTCTCATATTCCTCATAGCAATGAAACCATATAATTGTCTTTCTATGACTGATTTACTTTGCTCAGCATAATAGCCTCTAGTTCCATCCACATCGACATAAATGGTAAGATTTCAATCAGGAACGTTCCTAAGCAATATGCCTAAAATAACTTATTTCATTTTCACTACAATCCCATGGAGTAATTACAACTATTATCCCTACTTTACAGAAAGTAAAGAGAAACATAGAGGTCAAGTAACCTGCTCACAGTCACAACCAATAAATAGATGAACCCAAGAAATTGGGTTCCAGAGTCCCTACTCATAATCTCTTCGCAACTTTGTTCCTGAAAATCCCAGACAGTTGCTTTCCAAGACCTCACATTATATCTAGGCTATACTAACCAAAACACCCAGCCCAGATTTGCAGGGACCAGGAACACGTGTGTCCGTGGCAGTGAAAGAAGGATGGAGTTACTGAGAAGTAATGGCCATGGTGCTGGGGCCACTGCAGTGATGGCCTCTGTGTTGTGATGTTGCTCTCTGTTACCTCCTGGCTGCATCATCCCCAATCTGGTCCTTCCTTCTGAAGATTCAGAAAGCTACCACATATCTTTTTAAATATATTCCTTTCTTGCTTAAGTTAGCCAGCATTTTCTGCAACTTGCATGTAATAATTTTAACCTTTGACTATATTCTAACAGTGGTTACTCTTGGGGAGTGGACTTGGAGAAAGATGGATTTTTTGGTTACTTCTTACATTTCTATATTTTAACGTCATGCCTCAAAAATAGTTTCCGACTCCTCTTTCTTCCAAAGCACAGGCCTTGTTCCCTACATTAAGAGCTTGCTACTTGCCCTTCACACCATATGAAACCACTGATGAGTTCTAAAAAGGGCAGTGCCTGGCCGGCGATGCATTCTTTTTTTTTTTTTAAGCATTTTTTTTTATTTTTTTATAAACATATAATGTAACCCCACCACCCTCTCCCGACACCCCTCCCCCCTGTCCCCCTCAGTTTGTTTTATGACATTAAGAGTCTCTTTTGGTTTGTCTCCCTCCCAATCCCATCTTGTTTCATTTATTCTTTTCCTACTCCCTTATCCCCCACCCCCATTGCATCTCCACTTCCTCATATCAGGGAGATCATATGATAGTTGTCTTTCTCCGATTGACTTATTTCGCTAAGCATAATACCCTCTAGTTCCATCCATATCATCGCAAATGGCAAGATTTCATTTCTTTTGATGGCTGCATAGTATTCCATTGTGTGTGTGTGTGTGTGTGTGTGTGTGTGTGTGTGTGTGTGTATGTATACATACATATATATATATGGGATATATATATGGGATAGATTGGAGAATACACTGAGTGGGATAGATTGGAGAATACACTGAGAGGGAGATTTGGCAGAGGCTGGTGCCTAAATGGACACGGGAGAGGAGGACATGACGAAAGCTGTCAAGGGTAACTTCCAAGCTTCTTCTTTTGATGACTGACAGTGATGCCGTCATTTAAGACAGAATAAAGAAGTGAGAGCAAGCTCACAAGATGAATGCCATCCAGCTGGTCTTTGGGTCAGTTCTGAGTACCTCTGAGATTGCTAGAGAGAGGGAGCCAATATGCAGAGGGAAATGGCCACCTGATACTGAAAGATTCGAGCAGAGCCAAAACATAGACATTGGGATCATGAGCATTCGACAGTGATAACAGAAACCATGAGAACGAAGACGATCATCTAGGGAGAGTATGAAGTGTGAGAAGAGCAATGAGAAGAAAAAATGGAATCTGGGGGAATATGTGAGGGATAGACAAAGAAAATAAAGAGGATCACATAAAAAAGAAAGAGAAACAGCAGTCGGAGAGGCTGGAGGAAAACAAGCAATGGCCATATGTAGAGTCAAGGGTCAAAGAACCCCAAAAAGGAGAAATCAGTTAACTAGATGAAATTTGACCTCAAAGACTGAAAATATTCATGGATTTTGCAATTAGAAGGTACCTACAAAGCGCATAATAAAGCAACCCTGGGAATGCTGATCAGGAAAGGATCTCTTTTAAAAAACATATTTAGGGGGCGCCTGGGTGGCTCAGTGGGTTAAAGCCGCTGCCTTCAGCTTGGGTCATGATCCCAGGGTCGTGGGATTGAGCCCCGCATCAGGCTCTCTGCTCTGCGGACAGCCTGCTTCCTCCTCTCTCTCTCTGCCTCTCTGCCTACTTGTGATCTCTGTATAATAAATAATTAAATAAATAAATATATAAAATCTTTAAAAAAAATAAAACATATTTAGGGACCTAGAATTTACATGTATATAATGGCACCAAAAATAAAACATCAATAACAATAAAAGTTCTGCGCTGACGTGACCTCCTTGTCTCCTTTCAAGTCATATGGTTCTGGTTCTGAATGAGGAAGGCAATATTTTACATCGTCTCTGTAGGCTCAGAAGCCCATGGAACATGTTTCTTCTTACAGCTGAAGAATTACAAATGATCTAGTCTTGAATATACACATACTCTCTCTCCTCTGTTTTTATTACATTTTAAATAAGACTTTAAAAATGCTAACTTATCAGAAATACACTAGAGGAAAAAGAAACAGCATGGATGTAACCCCCTACTAATGAGGCACTAATGCATAATTATTATAATACATGTACTTCTCTCCACAGACGAATATTTATAAACACTGAAACAGTCTAGTTTGCAGTGAAGTCTCATGTACAGATTGTTTTTCTCTTGTGGTTTGTCCTTTTTTCTTATTGTGGCAATATTTAATGAATTTCACAGGCTCTGCTCATTCTCTGAGACTACCGAATGAACCTCCATACATAATGTGCATTGCCATCAATGAGCATATAGAGATGAGACATACAGCTACATTAAACACCCCCCACCATTAGTAAAATTAGTCCATTATCTCAATTTTAAATACTTAACACTGAGCCAACACACAATATGTTAAAACAAAATTGGTTAAATTAGGTAATTTCAAAAGACAGAGTTTAGGGAGGTGATCAAGGGAAGACTACAATTAAACTAATTCAGATTAGGGGCACCTGGGTGGCTCAGGTGGTTAAGCATCTGCCTTCGGCTCAGGTCATGATCTCAGGGTCCTGGGATCCAGCCCATGTGGGGCTCCCTGCTCAGCAGGGAGTCTGCTTCTCCCTCTCCCTCTGCCTTTCTCCCCTGCTCATGCTCTTTCTCAATTGTTCTCTCTCTCAAGTAAATAAATAAAATCTTAAACAAATAAATAAATTCAAATTAAACACTGATAAGGCTTGAGGAAGCCCATTAAGTAGAACCCTTTACTCAGGCCAAGTTCCAAATCAGTTGAGAACTAAACAAGAGACAGAGATCAGAACATCAGCAGGATCACCAGCAAAGGCCAGACCAGGTTGAAAGACATGGCTTAGGTGTGTGTCAGCAGTGGACAGAAGTAAATTCATTCCCTCAATCCCATGCAGTGCAGAAATGCAGGCCCACCTAGCCATTAGGAACATCAAGGGTCGAAGGGATGCATTCTCTAAGACCACATCGTGTAAACACTACCGCCTATTCATCCAATTTCTACTTTAGAAAATTTACATAGAAAGTCAGATTAGACAATAAGATAACACCTCACACTGGTCAGAATGCCTAAAATTAACAAGTCAGGAAACAACAGATGTTGGCGAGAATGCGGAGAAAGGGAACCTTCTTGCACTGTTGGGAATGCAAACTGTTGCAGCCACTTTGGAAAACAGTATGGAAGTTCCTTAAAAAGTTACAAATAGGGACGCCTGGGTGGCTCAGTTGGTTAAGCAGCTGCCTTCAGCTCAGGTCACGATTCCAGCGTCCTGGGATCGAGTCCTGCATCGGGCTCCTTGCTTGGCAGGGAGCCTGCTTCTCCCTCTGCCTCTACCTGCCACTCTGTCTGCCTGTGCTCACTCTCTCTCTCTCTAATAAATAAAATCTTTAAAAAAAAAAAAAGTTACAAATAGAGCTACCCAGCAATTGCACTACTAGGTATTTATCCAAAGGATACAAATATAGTAATTCAAAGAGACACATGTACCTTAATGTTTTTAGCAGCAATGTCCACAATAGCCAAACTATGGAAAGAGCCCAGGTCACCACTGACAGATGAACGGATAAAAAAGATGTGGTATACACACACACACACAATGGAATACTACTCAGCCATCAAAAAGAATGAAATCTTGCTGTTTGCAACAATGGGACTGGAACTAGAGGGTACTACGCTAAACAAAATCAGTCAGAGAAAGCCAAATACCATATGATTTCACTGATAGGTGGAATTTAAGAATGAAACAGATGAACACAGGGAAAAAATGAAATAAGAGGAAAACAGGAGGGGCGCCTGGGTGGCTCAGTGGGTTAAAGCCTCTGCCTTCAGATCATGATCCCAGGGTCCTGGGATCGAGCCCCACATTGGGTTCTCTGCTCCGCAGGGAGCCTGCTTCCTCCTCTCTCTCTGCCTGCCTCTCTGCCTACTTGTGATCTCTGCCTGTCAAATAAATAAATAAAATCTTAAAAAAAAAAAAAGAGGAAAACAAGAAGAGATTCTTAACCATAGGAACAAACTGAGGGCTGCTTGTGGGGAGGTGGGGGGGGAAGTGAGGTAACTGGGTGATGGGCATTAAGGAGGGCACTTGTTATAATGTTGTAAGCAACTGAAGAATCACTAAATTCAACCTCTGAAACTAATAATACAGTATATGTTTATCTAATTGAATTTAAATCTAAAAAATTTTTTGAATAAAATCAGATTAGAATGTGTGCTTCCTAGACACAGTTGAACACACACACATATACAGACACACGGTATGATAAAATGGCTAGGCTTTGTATGTCCAGTTCCTTTCCCAAACTCACTAGATAGATAACTCACGCTAACTCTGTGGGTTCCTTTCTTTTTTTTTTTTTTTAAGATTTATTTATTTGTCAGATAGAGAGTGCAGGAGCGAGCACAGGCAGACAGAGTGGCAGGCAGAGGCAGAGGGAGAAGCAGGCTCCCCGCCAAGCAAGGAGCCCGATGCGGAACTCGATCCCAGGACGCTGGGATCATGACCCGAGCCGAAGGCAGCCGCTTAACCAACTGAGCCACCCAGGCGTCCCTGTGGGTTCCTTTCTAATAAGTGGTAAGGCAAGAGGGAAATTCCTTCCCATGGAAACTAGAGGTTTGAGCAGTAAGTGATTCCCATCACCCCTAATAAATGCAAATGATTACTGATTGCAAGTTTATTTTGCTTTCTCTCAACTGCAGGGCAAGAATATAAAAAGACATGGCTATCAACTTCATTTCTCTTTGGTTCTACTGGTCAAGATTACAACCATATCTGCATAAGTATCAGTGCAGATATGCACTGAGTATATATCTATAGACTCATCTGTAGGGACAGAGCTTGAGCCCCAAAATCATAATTCCCTAAACTGAAATTCAGCTGCTGGCTGAGGAAGGTTAACATTAAGCAAAAACATTCCATAAATTACATTCTGCATTGTATGAATGCCATTATTCATTCCTTCAATTAGCCTTCATTGAGGATCTACTGTATTTCAAACATTGGGCTAAATTATGGAAAGATGATCAGGCAAAATTCCTGAGATCTAAGAAACAGTCCCCCCCAAAAAGCTC